>JAUTBZ010136110.1:0-13424 GCA_032361785.1 Lepetodrilus galriftensis | reverse complement strand
TGCAAGGGGACATAACTCAGTGGTACGACTTAAACATATAATACGCACACGAAACGTTTTCTCGCAAATCCTTCATACTAGTACATTGTAGTTCATGAATGCTTCCAAGACAAGATATATAGCGGGACGTTCCCCTATTTCATATAAAATATGATGTATTTTGTAACTATCGAGCGTTGGGGATCAAGTACATCACTAAATAACAACTTGTGGGTGGATAAATCAAGCGCAATTAGTCTCAAAGCAAAATTCGTTTGTCCATTATCCAGGTCTATCAACTGTGATAAACAGGAATATTTTCAATACAAGTTAATAAAATCAAAGTGAAAGAGCGGTTTAAACAAATTCTATTTGGGGACGATTAGTATGAAATTACCTTTTCTCGTCACAAATGGGTGAAAGATTCCTGCAGCGACGTTAAACTCCATATTCACTCACTCACTGTACCTTTTCTTTTTCTGTACCACTATTGTCGCAAATGAGCAACTTCATTATCACTCTGTACCAGTACTAATCATAGCTTGCTATAACACATAGATATGGAATCTTTGAGAGTTCTCTCAGGATATCATCACATATAGTTGAAAGATTCCCTGCTGTGATGTAAAACAATAACTCGGTATCCTGTAGAAAACAGCCCAACTAATTTTTTTTCGGCTTTCTCTGTGTAACGCAGACTTACAGCTGAGCTGGTGGCGTATCGTGGACGGTGAGCAGATGAAGGACGTTCTCAAGTGTCTGCACCACCGCGGCATCCGAGAGAAGAACCTGATGAAGAACATCCAGAAACACCTGGAGTACACCTGCTCCTGCTGCGGCCAGGGCAACGAGAAAGGTAGTCGCAGCGTTCACACTTACACTAATTCATGCTGTCTGGGTATCGTTTCTCGAAGCTCCCATTTCAACTACGAGACCATGAAGACTCTCGTAGCCATCTCTAATACATTGGGGATCGTGCACTTATGGGAAACGATACCCTGGTTTGTAGTTGTATCAGATTTGTGTCGGGCATCCACAATACCATTCATGCTGTATTCGTATAAGGATGAAATATTCCTGTTGCGACGTAAAGCATTAATTCAAGATGTACAAGATGTATGGTGTGACTTGAGGATACTATCTGACATTTTGTTCTGTGCCGTTTGGATATTTCAATAAATGGTACTGGTAGAGAATTGTCAATTCTGCAATGGCTTGACATTTATTTTTACAATTTTAGTGTTTGTTATTTTTTAAGATACCCCACAGCGACTTTTAGAAATAAATCAGTCAATAATTGTGGGTGTCATGGCTAAATTTACATCATATTGCTTACTATTTTAATGCATGTTGGTTGTGGAATACTAATGTTTGCCTGTTCTGTCACTGCAGTGATGAAGTTTGAGGTGAAGAAGGAGAGCACTAGCCCCAGTAAAGGCAAGTCTAACAAGGAAGTGGAGCCACCGCCCCCGAAGCCCACGGAAATTCCCCGCCCCGACGACCCCGAGTCGTGGATACCTGAGGCGGACATGGAGGTGGAGATGGGAGCCCTGGAGGAGGTGGAGGCGCTCGAGGAGCGGATATACCAGGCTAGCCTGCAGGTCAAGGTCAGTACAAAGGTCAATGTCAATATTTTTCACTATCAATGTCGGAATATGACAAGAAATTCTGGTATTTTTGCTTTTCATTTATTTATATTATTTTTGATCCATCCTGCAGTGATGTTAGTTAACCAATCAATTTTATTATCACTATTTAAATTTTATTTTGTAAATTGATTGATATGAATCTCTATCTCTGAGTAAAATCTTAGTAATATTGACGGAGATATGAAAGTACATGTATCATATATTAACAATTCTTGGAAATCCTAAGAAGGACTATTACTTTTTTTTGTTCTGCTCTACATTTATTTGTTGTTTTTATTGAGCTCGCTGAAGCTGTTGGATCATACGAGATGAAACAAGTTTACAGTAATAAAAGTGACTGTGTCTGTTCTCTGTGTGTTATGTGGAATATGTCTGTGCTGTAGGGTTGGAAACTGCCACCCAAGGCGACGGAGGACTCTAACCTGGAGCTGGTGGGCAGAACTGTGACCATACTGAAGGCTAACCAGAGCTATCCTCTAGACGTCGCCAGAGACAGGCTGCTTCTGCTGGAAACCAATGTAGAAAGACGCTACCTCAAACCTCCACTTATCAAGAGGAATGTCAGGTATGTTCCTCTGCCACCTTTGCAAAATTGTTATTACCTATCGGAAAAATGTCAAATGTTTTGATATTTATTTGTTGCCTAGTTAGTCAGGGATGTCATGAGGTTAATGATTTTTTTTAATTGATGGTTTTAAAATATTTTTTTCCAAACTCTTCTAAAGAGAATGAAACTGCACAAGTATGATGCCGGCATTTCTGAAAAGAGGGTGATAACCCAAATCTCCTTAAATCAATACTATTTTCTAATTGTAGTTTTTTAGATAGCAGCTTTAATTGTTTTTATGTATGGGTGAACGATTCCTACTGCGGGGTAAAACCCACTCAAAATTAAGAGGCAGTGCGATTTTTCCAAGGATCCAGTGATTTATTTGTCGAGGATCAATTCTTTTTCCCATGGATGGCCTCCAGGCCTGCATTTCACGAAAGTTGTGTGAATGTATACCAGACGTATATCACCCCTTTCGTGAAGCGCAGGCCAGATCCTTGGCATGTTTTCCGCTGAATTAATAATTGTCTGTTTGCCATGCCTGAATTAAACATGTTGACGTTTTGCTCACCCGTGTCTATTAGCAGTCTGCCTGCGAACCTAGCGACAATCTCGTCGCCGGGGAGTGAAGGTCACGGGGAGCAGGAGGAGGTTGAGGAGGTGGAGCTGGCGTCCAGCGTGGAGGAGAACATCCCGCCCGGTCTGCTGTTGTGGAGGAAGGCAATGGCCGCCACCGTGTCCTGCGCTCAGCTCATGCTATGTCTGCTCCAGCTTAACAACTCCATCTCCTGGGAGAAGTCCATCATGAAAGTGGTACGTGCCATCAAACTGAGGAGTCTTTGTAGAGTAGTAGCGGTGAGAATGGAGCAGCAGTTTTAGCTCAGGGTCCTGTTGCTCGTAACAATCGTCCTCCCTATACACATGGCCATTAACCCTCTCCCTGCTGGATTAGACCCAGACACTGCTCATTAAGGCATCTCTGGTTGCCTTCAGCATGGAGAGGGTTAAAGTGACTTGAACAATGTGGTGGATGTGGCAAATATTGGGTGATTTATTTTTATTTTATGTTTTCCTAAAGCTTTATATACATGTGTCAATACACACTGATCAGCTCCCTTATAGAGAGCTTATGGTGTACTGAGCCACAGAAATACAAGTCAAACTTGACATATGTTTTGATGATTAAATGAATTTGATGAATGTTTACAGTACATGAATACTGTGTTTGGTGATTGTAGTGTCATGAGAATGTGTCATGAAATAGGAGTTGTGCATTATTATTATTATTATTATTGTTTTCAGATCTGTCAGATTTGTCGTAAGGATGACAATGAGGCTGAACTCCTGCTGTGTGATGGCTGTGACAAGGGCTACCACACATACTGCTTCAAGGTAAATACTGCTTCAACAAATATATATATAGGACTACAGGGCTCTACATTAACCTTTTGAGGCACCTGTCCCTGTGTCTTGTTGAACATGTAACTACTGTGAAAAGGGCTTGTTAATCTAGGCTATTTCACATGTCCTCCATAAATTCTACCTGGCCCGGACAGACGGACAATCCTTACTGTCGAGCCCTGGACTAGTGCTCTAAAATGTTATTAGTTCTCTTGCTACCAGTAATATTACTTCATCCGGATGTATTAATAAAAATGAATGCAGAATTCGCAAATGTAAAAGTATGTATTTATCTAAATATTTCTGTTTCAGCCCAAGATGGATAACATACCAGATGGTGACTGGTACTGTTATGAATGTATCTCAAAAGTAGGTATTTGCTAATATTAATGTGTTTGTGTGTTAAATATGAAATATTAAACTCTATTATATTTGTGACAAATTATTTTGAAAATACTAGAAACAAATAATTGTCTATCATCATGAAAAAGTTGTTATTCGTAGAAAAATTATAAATAAAAATATTAATTTTATTTATAACACATGTACGGAATCTATATAGAATATGCTGAAAGCAATGTACACAGTCAACTTAACCTGTTCACCTCCATGGGCAGTATCCACAGCGGCAGTAGGTAAGCTATGCTGACACACGTTGTACTGTTCCAGGCTAGCGGTGCCCCACACTGCATCGTGTGTGGTAAGAAGCTAGGGAAGATCGTGGAGTGTGAGCGATGTCCACGAGCTATCCACATTGACTGCCTCGACCCTCCGCTACCTCGGTACGCCCACTTCGGTCACATAGCTATAACATCCTCACCCAATGTCGTGTATGGGTGGAATATTCCTGCTGCTACGTGAAGCACTATTTCGAACAGTCAATCAATCCAAACAGTTTTTGTGTTAAATTGTGTCTAGCATCAATATTTACTAAATATACTACCGTCAGAATTTATAGGAACATATAATTATGATGCATTTTTTCGTTCAAAGAGGTGACTGATAACTACCACTGTTACACAACCCAAAGAAACAGGTGCTAGCCAGTACATTTTCTAGCAAGAATTTGTAAATTTCATTACAATTACTTTATTTTATGTCTAAATTTGAAAGTAATATGGACATATCAATATGGCATTGTTCCCTTAAATTCTGACGGTAGTATATTATCAATGTTTGCCTCTTATCTTTTTCATGTAGTGTTTCACACCAGTTTTATACTTAGTTGGTTAATAATATTTGAATGTAATGTTGATGATCTTGTTATATAGCCTGTTGTTATTTAACTCCCAATTAGTTTTAATACTTAGCATTCATATAGCTAATTCTATAATGATCAACACTTTCATTTTAGCATTCCCAAGAAGTGGTCTTGTCCAGCCTGTATGGTAGGAAAGGTTAGTATGAGAACATAAATTTGCTTACAAGGGCCCTGCTTCTTTCTAGCTGTTCTGTCTGTACTTTCTGTCCGACGCATGCACAGTTACCAAGGATCAACACTGCAGTGTAACTGCGCATGCGTCGGACAGAAAGTCCAGACAGAACAGCTAGAAAGGAGCAGCCCCAAGATGTATAAGTAAAGGGAAGTAACTCTTAGGCCATCATACTAAATATGTGCATTAATTTTGTTTTGGAAAATCAAACTTCTAATTTCAGAAACCAAAACGGTTGAAATAACACATGAGGATAAATCAGTTATATTCATTTTAGTGAAAATAAAACCTAGATTATCAACTTTTCAAACTGAATATGTTGTGACTTCAGAAGCCGAAACGGGTAAGGAAGAAACGTCCAAGTGAGGCGCGGGAGAGGAAGGATTCCGAGTGCAGTAAGCCAGACCAACCAGCGCCCGCGGAGAAGAAGAAGAAAGAGACCACCACTCCATCCAAAGACAAGGATCTAGTTGTGTGTGGGTGAGTGGCTGGAACCCGGATACAATCTCAGTATCTTTGGTTGCAAGGAAATTTATACAATTTATCGTGTGCTTGAAAACTGCTTCATCTTTGAACATTCAAAATTAAATTTATGTTGTTCAATATGTACTTTGGGTCGCAAGGGTTGCAATTATGGAATGTGATATTGTTAAATCAGGGTTTCTCCAAACGCGCAATCCTGCATCCCATATGCAAAAATTGCAAGTTTATACGCACTTTATTAATAAAAATTGTTGATAAGTATATCAACATGCGGGACTCTCAAAAATTGAAACCTAAGTGGAACCCTGGTAAATTTATGCCATATTTATTGACATATAATCATCTGTAAGGTAGGAAGTGGGAACAAAAATGACATGCATGTATTGTCTTTGGAAATAACACTGTAAAGGTGAATCCAATATGATTGAATTTCCCCGCTGCCATTGTTCTCAGGAGACTTCTGATTGAGATGGAGAAACACGAAAACGGCTGGCCATTCCTGCAGCCGGTCAACCTCAAGAAGTTCCCCTCCTACAAGAAATATATCAAACACCCCATGGACTTTACCACCATGAGGACCAAACTCAGGGACAATGTGTAAGTTGATCATTATGTATCTTGTATCAGTGTCTAACATATTGCTGCTGCAAAATCATAACATAACAAAAGGCTTCTAAGATAGTTAAAATTAAATTTGTTCACTTTATTTTACTTTTCATCATTATATTCATATCAATATGGCTGTCCTTAGAACGTCATCTGGGTCTGTCAAGAAACGGGAGTAATCTACAGGTGGAACACTTCTAAGGGATCAACTACTCTTCCTCCGGTATTCTGGTAGCAATGCATTAGCAAGGTAGCACACTTTGTAGGATTCCTCGCTAAGTATGCTAAGTATGCCGTCTTTCACTCCACAGCTACAAGACTCGGCACGAGTTTGCTGCTGACGGCAGGACGGTGTTCGCCAACTGCGAGACTTTCAACGAGGACGAGTCTGAAGTTGGTCAGGCGGGACACACCATGCGCAAGTTCCTCGATAAACGTTTTAAAGACCTCTTTGGAGACGACAGCTAGTCGGCGTGCATCCGTTGCCTTGGCAATCATTTTCTTGGGTTCCTGAAACCTTAACCAGTGAATATTATTGGATAAACCACATACAGCAAACCTGCCAATCAGTTCCCAGGATTCAGCAATAGGAAACATACCACTTTTATGCCTTGTTGCCACGAGTGGAATAAAAATTATTATTATGTTGCCATAGCGACCGTAATAAATTGGGCCGCGTTGACCGTTGTCAAGGCGCCTGCTGCCATGGCAACAGTTGTCATGGTGATTGCATTTGCAATGGACTTGTGTTGCCATGCCACATGTGTTCTTTTATTTTTTCAGGGATTTGTCTACAAAATTGTGCTCATTGTTTACAGACTAAGGCTGTCTGTGTATCTGAAAGCAAACAAAACTCAAAACAATGACTACATAATCAAATCACAATCTTCATGTATGTTTGTGAACATTCGTTATTTATATCACTCAATGAAATTGCAATACTGTGAATAATGTTGATGTAGGGATTTTCTGGTAAAATTTCCTTAGGATTGTGTGTTTTCTCGTGAGAACTTGTATTTCTTTGTAATCACCACCATGTGCTGATCTAGAAATCCTTGGTGTATGGCTTATTTTGTATTAACGATGATTTAGTTGTTAAAGTCATCCTGGGTTACTCTTGTTTCGTGAGTATTTTAAAGTATTATCACTGTAATCAAACCTGCCTGAAGGCTAGTCAAACCAGTGTAGAAGAAAATATGCTTATGGTTCTTGGGTACCGATTGCTTAGAAACCCTGGACATACAAACCTAATAGTAAACATTGGATAGTCTAGAGGACCCCTGTTGCTCAAATACATTAATAATTCACTGACTGTTGAAAATATAAATTTGAGTAGTTTAAGCCATGTCTACGCTTTAACATTTTCTTACTCACTATATTGTGTGAGAATTTCAGCTACTGAAGTATTTTACAAGTGGGATAGTATTAAATGTTTTCTTTGCCCTGGGAAATATCGGTGATAGTGAATCTCATTTCTTACTTCATGCATAGCAAATTACATTCAATCATACGCATCATAAAATAATATTTCATCGATATCTTTTTGTTTATGTTTATGCCATGGGGAAGTGTTGCCATTCGCACTTACGAAGAATAGCACTAACTTTAATGAGAAAAAGAATACTAGTACATGTATCAGTCCAACACCAATATATTACCCTCGCTCAGCGGTTTCTTGCAATGTTAAGAGGTGTTTTGAGTTGTATTTGAAGTTTTCTTGTATTGATCATTATTGGGGTTGGTAGGGTTAACTTAAATAGCATGATTAAACAGGCAGGTCTACATTCATCTCTGCTATAGTTTGCCTCTATATACAGCGATGTCCTTATGGAATGATAGACACTGATGAATCGCATTGCAGCTAGCTGTCATAGAGCATTGTAGATCGCCAATATTGGTGCATTAGTTTGGTAGCGAATAGTAATACAGTAGTATTTTTTAAATGAACACTGAAGAATGTTTATTTTAGCGTGCTTACCGATATTAGTGATTATAATGTAGATTCAGTGGTTGGGAGTTGTATTCACAAACACAATCGTTAGAATGGAATTGATTTTGAAGTTTGAGTGCCTCGTTAACTTACCGGTACTGTTTACAACCATTGGTTTGAAGGTACACACATATCTGAACATGTTTGTTATTCCTCTGCCTACTTACATCATACCACGTGGTCCTGATCAATCCGTTTCACAAATCTCTCATTCTTGGTCAGTACGTTGGTTCAGGTTGTTGTACAGGTAAATAGATGTGAATACATGTACTTGTATACAAATATAATTAATTAAATGTTTCTCAGAAACCATTGCACATACCGGTAGGTATTATTATTATTATTATTATTTTAATGAAACATGTACTTCACACTCCAACTTCAAGTCCAGTTAAATTGTGCAATGTCATTTGAAATTCTATGTAAAAAATGATTATTCTCTTATTCATCTGAGAAACATTTAATGATGTGGTATACCCTTCAAGTCAACTTTACAATGGTTTTCTTTGTTCAAGTATTTATGAATAATAACCAATAGATTTTTTTTTGTGGAGGAATATTGTTTTAGTACATTTATTTCAAGTAGTTTATTTTAGAAGTGTTTGTTTTGTCTTGTTAAAAAAGTCCATCATTTCAGTTACGTGATTTAGATACATTAAAATTTAGAACATTTCTGAGAATTGCCGTTTTATTATACATGTTTACAATTAAATATTTTTCAGTTCTGTGTGTGTACAGCGGTCCTGTATTTTGAGGATTTCATTGACAAGAGAGTTCTAAATGTAAACACCTATATATAATATATGTCTTTCAGTACTTAGTTGGAATGTACAGTTCATAGTTTGTTCTTTTCTCCTATCAATGAAGAGAAAACATGTTGAGGCTTGTAAATGAAATACAAATTTACTGGACGAAATACTTTTGCATAATAGCGAACTCGTGAATCTATAAAGGTTACTTGAAAACCATCATATGAAGTAGTGAATCAATAGTATGCCCTTTCTACTACTGGAGGATTTAAATGTAATCTGTTTCAAGACTCATTCTCAATATTTGTGGTACGTGTATGTATTTGTTGATAAATGACATCTGTGAGTATAATACACAGAAATGTCAAGTGTCAGTGTTAAAACAAATTATCATTAATTTTATCATATTGATGTTATTGATAATTTACGTTTTGGTGTCCTAGAATTATGTTGTAAAATATACAACCAAAATATATATCTATCAACTTCTGTAAATGAGAAAAGTTTTCTTGTTGCGAGTTGACGGGACTAATAAAATGTTCACAGATTGGTTGATATACAAGATTATCACATATCATAATTCCTGCTCCCATGACTTGTATCCCACCCCACCCCAGCTCAGTGTACAATGGAGACGCATTGATGCTGGGCATAACTTGACTATATTTACTGTATTCATCATTCAGAGCTCCCGAAGAGGTTAATTTCGCATGATCATAATTGACCATAGTCCTGTAAGTTATCAACTTTCAACTGATTTTTAATTATTATTTTTGTGCAAGTTTGTGAACATGTAATCAACTTTCAGTCCTTGAAGGACATCATTCCTCATAATATTACGACAGTTGACATAATTAGTCGCAGCTAGCTGTTGCTTGCAAGATAGTTGGGATATAATAAGATTATTTTTACCTAAATATCCAAAGCCAGTAACAACCATAATCAAGATATATCTAAAACCAACCAAGAAATATATTCTTTATCTCAAAATATTTGATTAAAATATTTGATCAATTGAAATGTTAAAATATTTGACTTGAAAACATATATCATCAAGAACGTTATGACTTGCGACTAGTTATGCCAGGTGTTGTGTTCCATTGCATCAACTGTGTTAGAAACATGTAAAATGGTAGCTATTTATTGTTTTGTACCTATAATGAATATTTATTGTTACAGTCCTGCGTAGACAGCAGTGTACATTGCTTACTAAAGAATATATCATGTCCTTGTGTAACATTTTCCTGTCCCACACCCAAGTAGATACTGATCTGTCTGAAACTACATTTTTAAATACTGTTGACAGTCTAGAGTTGGTTTCTTTAAATTTGAAATAATTTGAATCTCTAAATGTGATGTGTTATATTGAAAGAGACACTTTGGTATCTTGAGTAGGAGATCCTACTGTCTATTACTCTTGCATGTTGGAGAAATACGCTGTGACAATTGGTCGTTTGTGACGTTTCTGTTCTGCATTTATAATGAGGTCAACATTTACATCATCATGCACTGGTGACAACATCATCATGACGAATAAAGATTGTGAAACAATGCATTTGCTTCGTTTTGTTTGATAGTTTTTGAAATGTTGGATGTATTCTGGATGAAAATGTCTGCAACAAGGATCCATGAATTTCTTTGTATTGTTAATTACCGTAGGTGATATCCAAGAGATACGAGTGATTACGGAAAGTATGTCTCATACTAACATATTGAAGAATCATGTGTATTTGGTGTATCATGAATAGTGTGAAATTATCATTTTGATCAAGGGAAATCTTTTATTATACTGGAGAAGAAGTGGAGTTGACAATAATTGTACAAGAAGAACATTGTAAGAGAATAGTTTATTTTTGTGAGATATTTGCCCAATGAATGTAAACAATGGGGTCACGGCTGATTTAAAATATAATGATATCTATCACTTATAAAACAAGGCGAGCTGCATAAATCATGAATAAAACTAATACTATGGAGGACAACATACCACATTCACATCTCACTTGACTAGACATGACATAACATAACAACAATGCTGATAACTGATAAGAATATAACATAAATATAGATAAATGCAGTTTCAGTAACACATCCAGAAAAAAAATAGGAAATCTGTAGAACTTCACAAATCTGATGGCAGCATAGTCTCATGTCAGCTTTCCTTCTGATGCTGTTTGGAAGGTTTGCTGGGGAATATATTTATCCTGGGCACGACGTTGACAAAGAATATAATGAGAGCCACAAACTTTATAAAAGCCAGGATGTAGAAGAGAGAATGTGGACTGTGAGGTAGCTTGTAGATATCGGATAGACGGCCGACGACTAGAGACAGGACTATGTGGACTAGTCGGTTTGCCATGCTGGGATCGCTGTCGTCCAACTTTGGGATCAAATACAGACCGAGGCCAAGACCTGGAAAGATTAAAAAAATATTTAATGTTATGAAACTGTGAAAAAGTTAACATGCAAATTCAGATTTCAAGTTGATTATTTTTTTATTCACACACATGGGAACATGAATGATATATATACTTCTTGTCATTACAATATTGTAATTTACAACTGAACTGCACATTATAGATTCATAGTCATTTGTACCATTTAATAAAAAAAAGTCAAATGGTGCCATCCATCGAATGACTGCCAATGGTGAATCTATTGGTCAACAGCGCAAATTCCATCAATGGTGGATGGCATATCCATTAGACACTTATACGTAAATTAAGACCAGTTATGCAATAAAAAATATATTGATATTACAACCAGTTTAACCAATCTAGGATCGTCGCTAATGGACGAAAGATTCCATATTCACTCACTCACACCAATCTAGGACTTGGGGAGTTAATTTTGAGCGAACTAATGATGCAGAACATGACACATGAAGTTAATACCGGTACCTATCAAACTTGCTGCATCTCTGACTATGCTGTAGAACATGATGGTGTCCAAGTGGATCCAACTGGGCTCGGCGCACCACTTCTTGGCCTGTGTCACCGACCACAGCGGGTCCACCCCTATGGCGGAAAGAGCCAGGTACGTGAGCACCGTCGTGACGATGATGGCTACTCCAGCCATCAAGTGATGCTTGAAGGTTAACGTAGCGGTTGAAAAGTTGTTGAAGATATGGCCTATCAATATACCTGGAACAAAACAATGCAGTTTTTTTAAATTTTACAAAGTCGGGAGCTCTATAATACATTGCTTGTTCAGTAACAGGGATCAAAATTAACACTAGCTCGCTAACCCGGGCCTTTTCTCCCAATGCTAAAGGTATCCTAAGGGCTAGTAGAAATTCATGACATTTGCTATTTGTGTCACCTATTTGGGCTAGTAAGTTTAAAAGTTAGTTTCTATCGCTGAGTAACCTCCAATGAAGTTCCGAGTTCGGATCTGTCTTTGGGGCTCGGCATCACTACAGTTGATGCATCATTTTACAACTCATAGAGTTGCAGGTAGATGATGAACCTATCATGATGTCTGTGTCTTTCTGACTTTTAATTAACAACAAACTGCTGAAGCCATCCCAGCAGGAATATTTCACCAATATGCGATGACAACCAAAGAACAGTATCCATCGAGGTGGACCTACCTACAGTAACGCCTGCTAGCACCTGATGAGGAAAGTGAGTGGCAATGAAACACCTGGAAGCATTGACAGCCAACATAACGGCACCGAAAGTTGTCCAGCTTGCAACACGCACAGACAACCTGCAATAAACAAGGCAGTAATCTACTGATTCTGATGCAAAAACTAAACACGATCAGGTCTGGGTTTTTTTGACAAATCTCATTGAATAAATGACTATATGATTTAATGAATTGATGAATTACTGAATGCATTATTGCTTAAATTTTCAACTAACTGGGACCTTATAAATTCTGAAAGATTTATTTTCCCCATCAATACTTAAATATAAGATAATAAAAAAATAAAAAATTGTGGATTAGATCTGTTGTCAAGATTCTTTCACTGATATCGTGGCTTATCAGTTTACTGCAGGAGGAAACCTGTAACATCTGTAGCAATGTTGCTATGAATTTGCGAGCACCGGCTGGTACTGACAGACCAAGGACCTATATTACTAATATTACTCTCAACCACAACTCAATCTTTGTAAGATTCTTATTGTATAAGCAAAGACATAAAACAGTGAGAAGCGTAGTTAAGTAGGAAGACTTATTTTAAATATCTGTTTACGCATCAATGTCTATGATGTATACCGTTCAACTTTTCCATAGTACAGGAAGTCTGATAACATAATGTAGAGAACGGATGATGTTACCATAGCATGGCCGGATGGACTACCTGCAAATAAATACCATTAAAATACTATTAAAATACAAATAATTTGATTTGATTGATTGAATTAATGTTTAACGTCGCGGCGGGAATATCTCACCCATAGGCGACGACTAAAATACAAATAAAATTGATTTAATAAATAAACATCAAATAGTCAATAATAGTTTATGAATAGATTAAAAAAGTTACGATTAACCAGCAATCAAAACTAACTTTAAAACTTACTAGCCCGAATAGTGATACAAATAACAAATGTTATGAATTTCTACTAGTCCTTA
>JAUTBZ010136099.1:0-13424 GCA_032361785.1 Lepetodrilus galriftensis | reverse complement strand
CAAGCGCAATTAGTCTCAGATCGAAATTCGTTTGTCCATTATCCAGGTCTATCAGCTGTGATATTATGCCTTTAATACTAGTAGTAGTAATAATAACATAATTTATTTTATTTTATTTGAGACTAAACTATCCAATCGCTATAGACAGACAGCATCGGAACATACTAAGAGTTGATCTTTTTACAAAAAGTAATGAACTATCATTTATTTAATCTAAATTATGTGCCCAACCTCTAACTAACCCCCTCCATTCTGTATGAACTCTGGTAGTACATAATGACTGTTATTTTCCAACTCAACAAATGTTTATTTTCCAACCTCCGGTTACACCGCGATCTTAATCAGCTTACCTTTGTGCACCTCGAGCCTCATCTCCATAATCGCGATTCTTCAGCTCCATGAAATCTCCTATCAGCTGTGTGAAGGATCTGTAATAGAAACAAGCGTGCTAACAAAACACATTGATAAAAGTTGTATAATATTGGTTTTTTATTTTTTATTCTGTGTTTGTTCTGCCTTCAAGATTATTCACTCATATTGGTTTAACCCATTCACTGTTAAGTTAGGGACAGATACTGCTGTTTGTGACATCACCGGTTGCCTCCAGTATGGTGAGAGTTAAGCCAGGATGAAAGCTGCAACACCTGTAGCACTTGTTGTTGCAGTAAGCCCAGCTGATACTGACAAACCACTGATAACTGCACTGTGCTGGCAGAGACGGCTCATCTTATCAGGACTCATTCTCAAAGATAGCTTCCCAAAATACGGATGCTGTGTCCCCAAGGTGGTTTCGAACTTAGAAACATTGGCTCTGAAGCCCAATAATCTGCCCAATAATGTATTGCCACCCATACCTGCACAATGAATTCATATCCTGACTATCCATGATGACCATATGGATTGGGGGTCTTGTCAATAGTAGAGTATGAAATGTATTCTTTTCATATACATACAGTCGAAACGTGCATGTATTTATCGCACATTTATTAATAGATGTGAACATTTTGCGTAAAAACTGTGAATAAATTTGAAAATAGATTGGTACTAATCCATACCCATAAGAAGAGACCAATATTATAATTTCTTTGTATTAGAAAGAGGTTTTTAAGTAGGATCTCATTAAATATAAATCCCTGTGGGACATGTTTGGTTGCCTTTAGTATGACCATGGAGTGTTTTATTATTTTTATTTTCGTGACACCTTGCTGAATACATCACAAATAATTATACAATGTTACAGATTTAGACTTTGAAAATGGATTTGCTATATTTATAATCACATTGAATTTGAGAGACTACTATTAAGGAAACAATTTAAATTCAGAGTAAATTAATACATTTTGTCTTGGCAAAACAATGCATATCAATTGTTTTGGGATTGATTGATTTTTTTTTCATGAATCAGTGAGTGAGTGAATAACGTCGCTGTGAGAAGCTTTTCACCCAATTGCAACAATTAAACATTTAATTATTTTACTAAATGTGTTTACAAAATCATGAATCATGAAATAGAATTTAGAATAGTTGCATGAAAAAGAGAAGCCAAAAGAACAGCAAGAACAGGGTGTATACATATAAATGATGCTGCTTAGTTAAATATCAATGAAGGATAATTACATTCCTAGATAAATCTAGCTTTTCTATGTTTTCTTTGTAAATTGAGATGCTTGATTTAATCCAGTGCTGTGGAGGATCCTAACAGCTTTCTCTGATGAAATGTGACTGTACGATCATTGAAATCAGCCGAGTCATCAGGACTGACAGTTAGTATAACATCCTGTATTTCAGTCCGTACAACCAATTACTCAGCTGTGACTAAGGGCATAGATATTGTGCTTAACCTTGAACATTTGTTTTGGCACAATGGACAATTTCATTTGACAAGACGAATATCATTTGTATAATATTAATCTTACTGATGGCGTATTAAATATGTCCATGCTGAAGGCAACTGGAGATGTCCTAAAGAGCAGTGCCAAAGCCTAATCCAGCAGGGAGAGGGTTAAACAAGTATATTCTGAATGAAGCCGCCAAGAAGCTGATTCTCCAGAAAGTTACACTTTACTTGTCTCGCTGCTGAATAAAATCAAAGTGTTCTACTTCTCCATGTGATCGGGCAAGTTAACTCGCCTTCAGCATGGAGAGGGTTAACCCTCTCCTATCCCTTCTGCATTAGGCACAAGCACTGTTATTTAGGGCATCTCCAGTTGCCTTCAGCATGGAGAGGGTTAATACTGTTCAAGACTTAAAAATCTAAGTTTGCTTAAATTTCCGCCAGGAAGTATATACAGTACACATTGTTTTAGATGTTAAAAATATTACATAAAGACAAACATTATCTGCAAAGGTCACAGAAATCTAAATTTGTTGAAAAACTGTTCATGGCCGATCTCTTAACCCTCTCCCTGCTGAATTAGGCAAAAGCACTGCTCATTAGGGCATTAATGGTTGCCTTCAGCAGGGAAAGGGTTAAACAGAAATAACTGAGTGAGATTAAGATGTCTGCGTTGACTGGTCATACTAATATAATGCTGAATTTGATAACACTGATTCCCAATCCACAGACAGATCGTAGTGCTACTAGAGTATTGAGACCTTGCATGTGACGTCACTCAATAGTCACATAGTATCGTGGGTGGCAAGACGTACAATGGGATTTTCCGCTGTTGCTCACATCATCAGATTGTTTTCTGCCACCCAAATGATTGTTCCGTGCAAGGCCTCAATACCCCATCACATGTAATAGTAAGTTACGACTCTTATAGCTTCATAAATGTCCCGTGGAAAAGGATTCCAAAACACTGATAATTACATAAGATACCCATGCCAAAAAGTATTGTCATCGATTGAAATACACCCTCCACAATTACAGGCTGAGTGGACAAGAGATCTCTATAACACTGAGATAATTAGCGCCAAGAAGCAGAATATCACTACTAC
Source organism: Lepetodrilus galriftensis (assembly GCA_032361785.1). Classification (NCBI taxonomy): domain Eukaryota; kingdom Metazoa; phylum Mollusca; class Gastropoda; order Lepetellida; family Lepetodrilidae; genus Lepetodrilus; species Lepetodrilus galriftensis. The sequence continues at coordinate 10,484 of JAUTBZ010136099.1, read as the reverse complement.
TGCAGTACTGCTGCCCTCAATCTTACATCCATTTGTCGCATGTACAACTGTTTGCTGGGGAAATATTGATTAATACCTCAAGATGTGAATACTTACAGCCGTATGACCATATAATCAAAATGTTATTACAGCTCGGCTTTAGAACGGCCAATTTGGCCAGGAAGATTGGCCGTTTCGAAGTTATAAATCGTATGTCGTGGAGTTTCTCCATCGGGTAAGATTATGCGTATGTACGTAGGGTTTTGACGGCTGTGTTTATGGAGCTGTTTATGTAAGGAAGTTGAGTATCCAGTGTGAGGGAGGCCATGGCAAATCAATGTATACCTGACCTGCCATTAGCAATCAGTCAACTCTGGCTTGTATCTCTGAGCAGAGTAATCACATCATAAATGGTGTTCTGAATGTGGTCTCGAAAGGATACATCACTGACGTTTGTGGACCAATATTAGACAGCCAGAGAGTACATATTTGTTCATTTATTTCCCGGCTTATTTAATGTACTGCTATCAAATATAGTTTCTGGGTCTCAGTGGAAGAAATAGTGTTGTGGGTGATGTAGCTCACCTGACACATTCGTAATTCATATAAATTTGTTCGTAATTTTACGGATGTGTGAATATTATTCAAGCATCACAACTTTAGGTACAAAAATCATAAACTTTAAAAAGTACAATTATTATAATGTAGGCCTTCTATGAAGAACATTTGTACCAAATTAGCTACGGTGGAGAATTTTCACTACTGATTTGAATCTGGAAAGTGAGATTCATCTACAATATTAATTGTCTAAAAACCTTGTATAGAGTACTTGAGTAGCCTTGATTTGTTTGATTTTAGAAAACAAAATATAAACTTCTGGCTTTCAAGATTATTTCACTGATACCACAGCTTGTCAAGTAACAAACTAAATTACCTTTGATATATTAATATTATTAATAAATTACATTTCTTACATCAATATAATTATTATTATTATTATTATTATCATTATTATACACATTTATATGGCACAAAGATCCAGCATAACTGCTCAGATGCACTTATCTACCTCGGTCAATGGATCAGTGCAATCATGATTAAATATTCTTGGATTTGGATGCAATTCTACTAAACAAATTAAATGGCCACTTTCTATACTTATAAAAAAATCCAGGCACATGAACACACAAAAATACTAACAATTTGTAGGAGCAAGAAGGAAACATTGTCAAAAGTTGCGATGATCAATCACCGAATGCAAACAAGCCTTGTGTGAGAAGTGTAATAGGTTTTACAAAATCAACACGTCTAAACGTTCCCATGCCGTGGAAGCACTGATGATGTGTACTCATCTGATTAGCTCATGTCATGCAAAGAAATTACAATAACATTTTTAATTCATAAAGTTGTGGCAAAAACACGGATGAATATTGAAGCACTTCCACACAAACTGCTAAAATTATATCAGGGTATCGTTTCACGAAGCTCTCATATCTGCTACAAGACCATGGTGTTGTCGTAGCGATCTCATGTACATAGGGATCGTGTACTTACGAAAGTGCTATGGGCTCATAGTTGATATGAAGGCTTTGAGAAATGATACCATGAAGATTGCTACCATTCACTTTCTCCGATTGAGGATATTACAGCAAATAAAAGTGAAATCTTCTTTACTGGAGTTGATCTACAGCTGTTTACTACCACTAGTTATTTTTATGCAGTATTGAGAAGTTCTCTGATTGGACTGTCAGTCGCGAAGATTACTTTTATTCAGGGTGGCATCAAATAGTATTAGGAATCTAAGTAGGATACGAATCGAGACGATTATATTGAGATTTAATGCATAACGATGGCTGGGAATATCTTTTAAGAATAAATTGGTGGTGCTGCATAACATTGACCATCTAAGTCTTGCATGCTATCCGGGAATACATACGCCATTTAAAGTAAAATGCAAGTATAAAACAAATGGAATGATAAATTTAAATTTACAATGTATCGAATTGATTTTTTCATGTTCTGTGGACAATAAATCTTGATGACATTAGATGCACTCATAAATTAATTGTATGTGCGATTACATTTTAGGTATTTTACTTTTCATATTGAACTTTCATCTCAAACTGTCTGAAAACATGGAATTGTGAACATATGAAAGAAATCCGAGAAAAAAATAGAAAGTTTGTTATCTCTATTTTTTGTGTGCAAACTTTCTACTTGCAAGTTTTCCCATAAAGTGCTAGAAGCTAAAAGTGTGTAAAAATCAATACAGTATTTAAACATAATACTGCATAGTATGTGACCACACATCAGAAGCACCCATTAACGATATTGATAAGGATATAATATACATACTCTCTGTCGACAGTCAGACATTCCACACCAGGGGCTAAAGCTATCACATTGGCTGTACGACAGTCTTCACTGAAATATAAATAAAACATTCATGACTTAAGGGACAGCATGATAATATATAGTTAATGCACAAGGAAATAGTCTCTCATCGTCGACAGGCTCGAGTCTGGTGAAGATGAGAGACGTTTCGAGTCCCATACAAGGCACATATTTACAAAAAAATCTAAGTGAAATTAGTGCCAAATTGTTCCACTTTCACTGGGCTTTATATGCCCTCCGCCATGCTTTATATGCTGTATAATGCTCCACGTTATCATTATCCGGACATTATATTGATTTAGGGATAAATTATAGCTGGCAAATAGCCATGATTTAAGACAAAGTATAACATGACAAACCATTATCATTGCACAATACAAAATTGAAATTCTAAAAGTCAAAAATAAAGAAAATATTCCATACTGAATCTTGAACAAACAAATCTATAAATGTTCTATGTGTTCATATTTATACACATAAGCAGAACTTGTGATTCTTATTTAACGAGAAGCAGCCTAGATGGATGTACACTATTTGATATTTAATGGCTCAAACTATTATTGTAAATGATACCAATAACTATAACATAATGTAATATAGACAGATTCATTACATGCATCATATATAGCACCACCATCATTTGTAACTATTTAAGATTATGGATTATTTTAATGACAATTCTAAGTTGGAAATTGGTGACAATGTCCAATTCAAATTGAGTATGATGTGTAGATCACCATTTTGATTGACACCTCAAAGTTAGAAATTGGTGTCAATGTCCAAAGCAAATTGGTATGGTGTTTAGTTCACAATTTTGATAAACACCTCAAAGTTAGAAATTGGTGTCAATGTTCACTGCAAATTGGGTGCGGTGTGTAGTTCATAATTTTGATTGACATCTCAGATATATATATCAAAGCACAGTGATGTGTCTGGAAGAGACATCACGGTCTATATGAAAACCACAGATAATGTACTAATACTACATTGTTGATGTACATCCCTGGCTAATCTCTTCAAAGGCAACTTATTCCTCTGTGACATCACGATGTAATGGAGACACAAAATCAAAAGAAACCTAACCAAGAATGAAAGGTTATCTGTGACGGAAGATGACAAGATTTATGGAACAGCACGAATAATGTGTCTACAAATTATTGGATTGAGCTGTTGATGGCATGATTTCAGTTTTAAGTACATGAAGTATTTTTCTTTGATATACAAACCTGACACAATGTCTTTAGTCTAACCTTATATTCATTTTTAATACAAAATATTCAAAGGAAGGCTGACACTTCCAATATATGCTGTTCCCGTATAGAGAATATTTAATATTCCTTAACTATTGCAGAGATAATTATTTATTGCATCTCTTATCGCAATATGCAATACAAAACTACAATAACATGGGGCTATGATGTAAAACTGTGAACATTAATACCATATTTCAGTTACAATAACATTAATATCATATTTCAGTTGCAAATATATTATTATAAGGAAGTAAAATAATAATAATAATAATAATAATAATATGATACTGTATGATATCAATTGAAAATTACGTAAATACCTCAACCATCCTGCTAGTATTTCTTTTAATGTTTAAAAAAAAAAATAATGTATGGGTCTTGTATAAATATGACATATTGAAATATGAATAGGCCATCTATTTACATTACAATAATAAACACATGATCACTTCTGTGTTTAGTTCTTAATGCTGCGAGTAGAATCTGCGAGAATATAAACATTCAACTCACCTTAGTAAAGCTTTTTCACCAAAGTAATCGCCTCTCTTCAATTTGCGTATTTCTTGAGGGTCATTTTGACCTTGAATTTTCTGAGTAACTTTCACCTGTTAGAAAACATCATCAAGTGCTATAATTTACAAGCAGCAATTATATTCTTCCGTGTAAATGTTGTCGATAAAGTGTTGACATACATTTCCACAGTGAATTTATTTGTAGAAAAGCCATCTTCATTTCAACATTGAATTTATGTGTAGAAAGGAATCTTCTATTCAACACTGAATTTATTTGTAAAAAGGACATCTTCTATTCAATATTAATAATATTCTCTGTAGAAAGGCCATCTACTATTCAACATTTATTATATTCTATATGTATCTTAACACTGTAGAAAGGCCATCTTCTATTCAACATTTATAATACTCTCTGTAGAAAAGCTATCTTCTATTCAATATGTATGATACTCTCTATAGAAAGGCCATCTTCTATTCAACATTTATGATACTCTCCATGTATCTCATAAGAAGTTGCAAAACTGAGAGAAGTGCAATACCAGACACCTTCTTACCTCACCCTTGTTAATAATGAAGAAAGTGTCGCCAGTGCCTCCCTCGCGGATGATGTACTCTCCTTCATGGAAGAAGTCCTAAAGTTAAACGTGCAAATGTCAGACACATCAGAAAATTGAATAACAGGCAATCTCACAATCAAATGTGTATTCTTGTAGGCTAGTGCTAACGATAAAGTACATTCATGATAATTTTATGACAATTTCAGTAGCATTTCGGTTGATTTTCAGATATGGATTGAGTTTAACACTTGGATTTATTCATGGTTTAAAAATAATACATCCTACCATTAAATAGGTACAAAGTAATAAGCAAATGTAGATCAATATGAGTGCACATGATTATTCTTTTTCTTTTTCACATTCTACTAAGTTGTTCCAAATCGCTTTTGGGAATGCCCATTTCTGAAAATAATAGATCTGCACAAGATAATGTAGTGTATTAATAAAACATTTAGGATCATACAATGATTGTCTGACAAATTTAGAAATGCGTGACAAAATGTACTTACAATTTCCAGGACATCAGCAATCTTGGCAAGTTTGTCTGACTGCAAGTTTTTCAATAAAGGCACACTGAAATAACAAAGAAATTTACATTAAAATAGACCACAAATCTCACAAATCTGTTACTATTATACAGAGCTCCAGATAAAATTTGCGACCTAATTTTTATTTAGGGAGTATTTTCAAATATTGCGATACTGGTACTCCCAGAAATTCATGTAGAGAGTATTATATGAAGATTAATAGCAGTTGTAGGTTGCTTTTAAGATAGTTCAAATAGCTAAACATCGTTGTAATGGCCCCATTTACTATCAGACATTTATTTCTGGTCGGATGTGGCCAAAATCGAATGTCCGATAGTCAATTGAAAAGAAAAAGGAAGAAAAACATTATCAAGATAGGTCTATTTAAAATAAATAAATAAGTGATATGCGCGACCGTAAACAGAACACATATTTTTATCATTATGTACGCGTTCTATCACTGCCAGATTTAATATCTATGCATATTTCTCAATTTTTATTGCGTAAATTATGCGGATACATGCATTATCTGGGCTACTGTATTATATAAACATTGCTCTCTAATGTACTTATTCAAAAATATCGATATGCCTGATAATTTAGCAACAAATAGATTTGTCACCAAGGTGCAATAATAATCTTGACCTTTGAAACTACCATGGAAACAGTGACCTACAATCTATTCCAATTGAGGTACTCTTTATATGATTAGACCAGAAATATGAATGCTAACTCTGAATTAATATTGTAAACTTTATAGTCCTAATCCCTTTCACACAACACAACACACAAACATTGCTGTGTCATTAAAACATTACTGCAAATGCAACCTGTTACCTATAGACAAATTACCTAAACCTAAAGTTTAGGCCTGGCCTAGGAAGAATGTTCTTATTCCACCAAGATGACCTTGACTGTTGGCTTAGTGATAATCCATCAACATCTGATCAATAATTAGCAATGCGTCTGTGAATGATTTCATTGTTGCCCAACATCGCTGGGGGTGTTTTTCGTCCATACCAGTGCAAATTTGACTAGACCCATGTACGCCATTCTCGAGATATCTAGCACACAAGCAGTTTCTGTTCTAGGAAATGTGTCCTCGCAAATGGATGAAAGATTCCCACAGTGACATTAAACTCCATAATCACTCACTCATTCTAGGAAATGTCATAACATTGACCTCTATCTCATAAATCCCCAAACAAAACAAAATCATGGCACATGGTATGACTGTCTCACCTAACAGTTATCGGCTTAATATCTCGTCCAGTTCCACAAAATTATCATAGTTCTATGAAAGTAATACCTCCTATACATGTGTGACCAGACATGACAACATACATTCAGGATTTCAGAGGAAAACAAGCCTGGGGTCTGGGGAACCATGTCCAGGGCAAATAAATAGAACCCTGGAAAAATACATCTGTGCGCAATGATCTTTCCATGGAATGCTGTCCAGGGAACCGTGTTGACATACCATAACATTGAGATGTATTTTCTCAAAAATCAAGTTTTAAGTTTTATAAGAACGATAAAACCATTCCTCTGTGAACATTTTTTACAATGCCATCCAAACCCAACCAAAACAGATTGTTCATTGGTATGTCAGGATTTAGTTTGGGCTGAAATCACACATTGTTATCATTATGAAATGTATTCAGATATTTCTCATTGTTATGGCAGGAGCTTCATTATAATAATCTCCTCAGATGAGAAACCCATTGAAATATCTGATTAGTTCATATACCGCACTACCTTATCTGGAGCTTATTAGTATGGAATGAGGTTTTGGTGAGTTCATTGTTACACATCTAAAGGTACTATGCTGCATTGGTTTAATGTGTCATGTAAATTAATATTAGTTTTTCATGCATACAAGTGACATTTATAAACAAAACCAAATGTATCATAAAAATATCTGTGATCACTTTACCTAAATTACAGTAGTTTAACTGCCAAACTGAAGAAGTCTGTGAAAGGACGAAACGTTGTATAGATCTAATTGAGGGTTTACAATAGTTTTAGAAAACTTTAATAAAAATAACTGAACATGTATAAAATATTTAATTTAACTGAAGATTAAACATCAACTGGACTCAAAATTCTTATTTCAAATTCCCTCAGAAGAGTTAATTTCCTATTCTCTGTCAAGAATTATTAGTCTTGGAATTATTCATAACATATTTCCAGAAACAAATATTTCATAAAATTACTAATAATATTAATATGACCTTTATGCTTCTTGCAGTTTTAATCAGATGAAGAAATTCAATATTGTATGCACTTTAATAATAATGAAAGTAGAGGAATGGGGCTACAAGAGTCATGTACGAAATACGACTCTTGTGGCGCAGCAATCATTCTGTGGATCCACATGTAATAAACTCTCTTCAGTACAATTTTTGTGGGTTTTTCTTTTTTTCTGTGGGTAATCTTATTAAATCCAGTTAATTTAAATTACAAAACCTAGTATTTTATGCAACATTGATAACAATCTATCTGACATTTTATTTTGAAAACAAATTCCAGGGTGGGAAAACTAAAATATTATTATTTCATTAAAATTCATCTTTTCTTGATTATTTTTTTTTATAGCATGTAGCTAGCATGCCTAGTTTGTGTACATATTAATATGCAATCACAGATGCTGATTACATTAGATGACTTTTTTTTCCGCTTCTACCATTACGTCTACGTCTTTATAACTACTTTTCAAAGTGAAGCTTAAAGTTTCAAGGATTCACATGCGATCACCAATGTGATGTCTGGTCATACATGTCTACATGTGTACCGCATGGCAATATCCTGTCATCTCAACATGCATTGCCATTCATTGTGGGCAATCATTACAAGGAACTACAGTGTGATCCACTCCACAGAAGCCAAGAGCAGATAATTTGGCCAGGCCAGGCTGCTCTTGATCCGAATGTCAAGCTATAATTACGGCGCACTGCAAGTACTTCACTTGGTAATGAAATAGTACATTTGATTAAAGACATCTATTTTCCGATTGTAGGCTTAGGCCCTTGCCCCAGCCATCAGAACACGTCAATACTGTACACTCTCATGTGGAATGGTCGAGACAGGATGTGTCACTCACAGCAAGGTATTATGGGACATAAGCTTCCCTTAAAGCCGCAAGCTCCCGAGGGTCTTCAAGGAAGAGATGGTCTTGTTGATACTGGCGGTACCAAAGGACGGCCAATGTTTTAAGTGATGGATCACACGCCTGGAAATTGGCTTCCGGCGGTACATTACAAGCTAAACTCGTTCTTTACAATACATAGTTATGGTATTACTGATCTGGGCGTCGTTGATCAAAACAGTTGTAGCGACAATTGACTGTTAGTCACATTTTATAGACCAGCGACAAGTGTAAGTTTGGTTGCTTGAACCACTTTTATCACTAAAGCTAACAATATTTTCAAATATTGTAATGATAGTTTCATGCAATGGACTTACACTTGAAGCGTGACTAAAATGTCACCTACAATCAATTGTAGCTACAACTGTTCTGAGCAACAGGGATATGGCAGAAAGGCTTATTTCTCACAGTTTTATAAAAAAGGTTTATCAAGAAATTCATTAGTTGAAAAATCATACTTTCTCCTTATTTCCAAGGTTATGAAATTGTAAATTTTAGTCACAAATGATTGTACTAACACATTGTAAATTAATTGCCTTAGGTATTAGGTTATGGCGTATAGAAACAACTATGGTTTTAGCTGTTTGTATGATACTGCTCTGAGAGCAATATGCATAGCTGGGTGTGACATAAAATGCTCCTACTGGTCTCAGCCAGCGGGGTTACCCCTTTGGCTGATTTGGGTTTGAATCCCAGGATCGGCATGATCCTCTGTCATAACAGCTTTAGTGGGCATCAATGACTGCCTCCAACAGGAGAAAGGTTAAATCTTGAAAACAATGTTTGTCTGCTTCATTTGGATTGCAATAATACCAACCAACTTCAAGAAATCAGAAATGCTTGTGGTCTCATAGAAGCTTTGAGAAAGGACAGCCATAATTAACCCTCTCCATGCTCCATGCCAGAGATGCCTTAAAGGAGCAGTACCTGTGCCAGGGAGAGGGTTAAACCTGTAAGAATTACCATGAAACAACAAAGCACACAGACGTACCATTCAGATTGTGTACCACTGTCATGCCCTAGCACACTGTACATGACATCATTGGCCAAATCAGTTCAGGACCATAGGATCAGTGTCTGAAGAAAATGCTACAGTTGGTTGGTTTCCCTTAGATAACGTACAAATCCAGTATTTGTCAATTAGTAATTGAAGATGTTCCTGATTACGAGTCCTAGTTTATTAGTCTTTGTAATCTATTCTCCATCGGATATACCATTGACATTAAGGAACACACTATTTTGCTGTCAGTTCATTACTGTATGCTGAAGGTATCATAATGGTTCAGGATAATATTCCTCTTATTACAATATCCTATTAGGAAAGCCCTGCTTATTGATGGCACTTGGTGAGCGGCAGTGGCCATGTTATCCCCTCCCACCGCTGACCCGCCTATTAACCACAGGCTAAACTGCACCATCCTCATCAATACAACAGTGTCATCACTGGCGGCTAGGAGAGTCTATAGTTATGTGCATCTGATAGCTGTGACACTAATTGGCGTTTTGAAGCATGGGAGTGTTATTTGCCTGGAGTACTGTCTTCAGGTCCGAGTCTGTCCAAAACATGACAAACACCAATTTACCAGACCTCGGGTGACACACTCATCTTCTTATTCATTTTTTTTAGTCATCTGTGTCAGGATATATAGATAAGACAGATAGACAGATACAGGCTGCCATCTCAATGAGGGACACGTGTGACCTTCGAGAAGACAAGCCTGGAGATATGTCATCGAGGCATCAAAGAGCTCCTGTCATTGTTGTCTAATGTTCCTCAACTGATTTGGCCAATGATGTCATGTAGTGTGCTAGGGCATGACAGTGGTACATGGCAAGAATTGTACTTCTTTGGGCTTTATTGTTTCATGGTAATTAATACATGTCATTCGAGGTATCGTTTGTCAAATCTGTCGAATATACTACCACAAGCACTCTCGTAGCGATCTATTATACATGACGATCGATCACTTAAAAGAGCGCTATGGTGTCATAGTGGATGTGAGAACAACCAGAAACGATACCCATATAGATAAAAGCATTTATCATTATTCAGGATAGATTCTAGCAATTTCATTGGTCAGTTGCCGTCTTGTATCAGCCCGTACACCCCGGTT
>JAUTBZ010136088.1:0-13426 GCA_032361785.1 Lepetodrilus galriftensis | reverse complement strand
AAAAAATATTTTCGTCAACTAATTTAGGTGTACGAACTATTAGAGCGTACGAATAATTAGAGTGATTACGGTATGTATTTTATAAAAGTAATTATACATGCTTTGGGCAGTTTACTAGTAGGTATTGCAAGATCATGCAACATCCAATCTGTTTGTCGGCGTCTAAGCTATTTGACATCAATGTTCCTGTGTACCCTTTTAACTCTTATTCCACGAGCTAGAAGTACATGTAGCGGTAACACCAACTTGGAATAGCAGTGTTGTGTTAGTGTAGTGTAAGTAAGATTGTAAGAATTATGTTGTTGACTTTTCTTTTCTACCCAATAATTCCTTTGTAAGACCACGAGCCATAGTTCAGTGTTAATAATTAAAATTGGCGTGGAATATAATTTAATATAACGACAATTTTGCATTTTAAGCCATGAACCAACATAGGCTTGGAGGCCATTTTGTAAATGTGATTTTTCTCATCTTCATGCTGTTTAGATGAACACATTAATTATTAATTGATCCAGTTGAGTACATCTTCTGACATTTAGTGCATGATCGATTAATTGTAAAATATATCATAGTTTAACATTCAAAGATCAATTAATTCAACTGTAATTCCATTTATCTTAACAAACAGTTTGTTCAGTGGAAATATTAATCATTAACAGAAAATAACAAGAAAAGAAAATGAAACTTGAATGTGTGTTCTTATTTTTTTTTATACTCACTCACTTTTCTCTATTTAATTTACTAGTCTACATTGCCCCGAGTCGACGTGCGCAAGGTAACTAACACATGCATGTGTGTATCTTGATCTCTCTCTCTCTCTCACCACCACCTCAGAGATACGAACCCACACATGGCATTCCGATTGCATTCCATATTTCTTCCACACTCCCTACACTGATGTGGTGCGCAAACATATTTTAGGAACACTAGATGCAAAAACATATATTGAAAAATATGCATGATGAATTGGGTTAATTCAAATATATGAGGAGAAATGTACAAATTACATATTGCAAATAATGATTGTATTTACTGTATAGATAACAGATACATAGGATAAAAATGCATGATTAACCGTATATGTATTCGTATACATTAACATTAATATGTGAAATTGCTCCTCCTAGCTGAATAAGAAATAAATATTTGGGTGATATTGGGGGACAGTTTGATTTGATAAAGATGGGATTCGATGTAATAATATTTGGGTCCGTAGATCTATATCTATTTAAAAGAGATTTTGAGTTATGAAATTAATGTTCTCAGTAGTAGATCTACTTGTTATACAACTTATTGCAAGGAAAGGGGTGTTGTATATTCAGCAGCACTGCTTTGACAAGTTTGGCGTCATTTACGTTTCTGTGTTACATGTAGGTTGCTTTTTACCTCATGGGTTGCCTCCCTTAGTTGAGTGTCCAATGCCATTCTATTATGAATTATTGAGTATTTATTGGATGTTGTTTATCACTGAAGTTCTCTATCTCTCCCTTTTTTTTATTGAAACACAACCTTTCCTCGGTTAACAATATTTTAGTTTGTAATGAGAATTTGTCTCAACATCTCGTCCTCTGAAACAACAAGTCTATCTACCTACTTAACATTCATCACAGTCCATGAGTATTTACAGTTTGTGCCATTTTCATCTGCGTGTCACAGATGAATAAAAATTAAAAGGTCAGCCAATCAGAGAGCTATTAAGTTTAAGAACTTGCCTGGATTGGTGATATGACGATAACGTACGAGAGTGAAAATGTCTGCTCATATATTAATTAACACAGGCTTTGTTTTATCTTATTTATGCTTTTTAGAACACATGACCACCCCTCACTACGGCACAGACTTCTAGATAATTATGTTGCACAGGGTCATTGACAGATGTTATGTAGGCCATGTGTTTCAGAGGACAACATCTACACATTCTTCCCATGTTATTGTTTGTATGATCTGTTTATGCTAAGTACTGTTGTTTTATCTGCTGGTTATTAATGACTTCTGTTTGTAAATGTTGTTATCTCCCTTACAATAAGGCAATGAATTATATATTCTGAACAGAGCCCAGTTACATAGAGAATCGTTACAAAATATCAAAGATTTTCGCCAACCAAGTTCTGTCGGGGTTGTTGAATTGTTGGACAAAGTCAAAGCTGATGGTGTTAACATTATTTCTCGCTTGATTTCTGAAGTTCAGAAGCAAACCTATTGCAGAAATTAACATCAGTTTAATTCATTTGTCTGTACAAGTTGTGTACTAACAATTTCTACCATAGAATCGTATGTCAACAACCAATAATTTTCTTTGTATTGAAAGTATTCATTATTTACTTTCAGTCATTAATATGTTATAATATGTTATAAACACTATTAATACATTGACATAGTTAATACCAACTTGTTTATTGCCATGTGAAAATAACTTGTGGAACTGTGTTGTTCTATCTGTAGCATACTAAGAATTTGCCTAACTGGGTTCTCACTAAGAAGTTCTTAAGTTACGAAGTTTCGAGAATATGTATGGCCCCAGTTGTTGACACTAACTCCTCCAATAGCAAACATATTTCCACAATTAATACTGCCATAACTTTTCTCAATAACATTTTACACATTTTGAATATTTATATCACTGCAATCTTCAACACTGAATATATCAACAAATTGAGAAATTTTGCTAACTTTTTGGCGTTTGATAATATAGCACAAGATCAATAGACGTAATTCGCAAATATTATGTTTTATGTAATTAAATTAAAATGCCATGTGAGCTATGGAACCATATTTAATGTATAAATTTAATGTATAAGCTTCTGATATTAAAATATAGAGATTGCCTCAAATGTTAACATATACCTGTCTATATATACAGTACAACCAAATTATTCATATAACAGTAACTATAAAGACAAGAAGTAGTACCATTGTATTGTGACGATACCAGGCCCCCATTCTACAGAACAATCGTAGAGTTACGAGAGTCGTAACTACGTTAGCGTACATACAGGGTACCGTTTCTCGAAGCTCTCATATCTACTACTCGACCATAAGGACTCTCGTAGCCATCTCTAATACATGGGGACCGGGTACTTACAAGAGCGCTATGGTCTGTACTTACAAGAGCACTATGGTCTGTACTTACAAGAGCGCTATGGTCTGTACTTACAAGAGCGCTATGGTCTGTACTTACAAGAGCGCTATGGTCTCATAGTGGATATGAGAACTTTGAGGAACAACACCAAGGAGTTACAACTATCGTAGCTCTACAAATGCTCTGTAGAACGGGACCTTGAGCTTTGTGAAATTTCGACACAAAAGTACAAGTTATTGAGTTTGTTGCATGTGTTTTGACTAGGCATGGCAGAGGACAATCCCAATCAGTCGCTTGAGATCACCCAGACAGGTGACGCCACCTTACTTCACCAGCTTCTTGTTTGGGTTCTAGCTCTTCGCAGTCTTTGGAAGAATACTTCACGAGGCTTTCTTTGATCATTCACTCACATACACCCAGCCACTTACCTCACAGAGAACTGAGAATTGAAAACTTGTTGGTTTGACCCTCTCCCTGCTGAAGGCAACCAGAGATGTCCTATGGAGCAGTGACTGTGCCTAATCCAGCAGAGAGAGGGTTAAAGAAAGATTAACATACTATTTAGAAGTGTATTTATATGTTGTATTGCATGACTACATAGGCTTGGTCAATTGTAGAGTAATTTGAAAAGTAAATGAAAAACATACAGCTTTTCAATTCTCAGTGAAGATATTTTGCATGTTATCAGAGTTAAAAGCACTTGCTTCATAGCGGTTGTATATATAGGATATTATTACACAATGTTCAATTGAATTTCTAGTTTATTACTAGAAGTGAAAGAATTAATTTTGAACAGAACATTGTGTAATACAGTATTCATTGCCCCAGATGTTTTAATATATGGAATCCATGTGAATGTTGTTGGTATTGTATCAATGTTGGCCAACAGCCAATGGAATTGCTTGATATGCAAAAGTTATTTATATCTGAAACAAACATGCTGGGGCAGTAATACAAATTATTTACATGGTGAATTATGGCGTGACTATCACCTACAGTGCTGGGATAGATTGTCCTGATTGCTTTCTTTCTTGGCTAGGTTGGAAAAAAAATATGCACCAATGTTAACTTCCCTTCAAAGGTTTTAGCTTGAATATGTGTCTTGTATAAGTTTCTAGTGTCGTGTAAGTAATCTACACACCATTTTGTATAGTCAAAGTGGGGGAAATTACTGATGCGTTTTTAATGCTGGTCAGTATATATGCAACTGTCATTGTGTCATACAAGTAATTTAAAGCCTGCATCCAGGAATAAAAAGACATGTTGCAATAATTTGTTGAATTTATCCATTAACAACATCTGCCATTGGGTAATGTTGCTGTGCTTTTGTTAAGTTGATAGATATGAAATATTACTGTCAAATATATTGGACCTATTGACATTTACAAAATTAGCTCTTGAAGGTTGAAAAGCATAAATTGTCTGTTTTTGTATGTATTTGATTTTTTGAGTGCAATGAAAGTTTTCCTATGTTATATTATCAAGTGTAACCTTTTGAAGAGTGGTACACATATCTTTGATATGGTCATTGAGTTGGAACCCGTTACAAGCACCGCCTGCTACTTTCCTAACAAACACTTTCAGCACCTCATTGTATCATCAATTACGGTAGTTGTCAAGATGGTAGTATGTATTTAGTTAGGTATCATTGTTAATATGTATATCGACTAGATTCTCTACTACGGTTATTAATATAGAGATTGAAAGTTTTTTCATTACTAAATCATGCACAGATTTTTTTAATTCTATACTAACAAACACCTATTATTCTGAAATAATACTCCAATAAAATTAGTACTGAAATTAGTACTGAAGTAGTAGGATCTAATTAACACAATTAGTATTTCTGTTTGCTGTGGTTAAGTATTTTGATGTTTGTAGTCATGTATGTGATGATGCATTTAAGGCCACCTTACAAATTATTTATCTGAAGCTATAAACATCTTCGTATATCCATTGTTTCTGTGTATTGGTGAGATGGTGTTTTGACTTCCTCTCTCTGTGTGTAACCTCCAATAACTGGGTGCCGGATAACAATGTAATCAATATGTTGCCTGACACAGCACACTATTTTTAATGTACATTTGTTTATTGATAATGTTGTTTTGTTTTTTGTTTATTTTTGTTTATTTATTTAATTTGTTTTCAAAGTATTTTTGTATCCAGTTTTTAAATTGTTTTTTATTAGAAATAATTACTAGATAATTTATTTATAATAATATAATGAATTTTTATTTTTATATGCCTCCATCTCCCACCACCACTTTCACCACCATCCTCCCTCCATTCTGTATGTGTCTGACCTCTGTGTTGCAGAAGCTGCGGTAGACGTCCCTGGCAAGGCGTTCGGCGAGGTGACCCCCGGCAAGATCATGGACAGCCCCACGGTGACCGCTCCACTGGCGGCGGAGGAGCGGTTCGAGGCCGGCACCACCAGCATACTGCAGGCGAGTACACCCGTCCAGAAGGCTCCGGCCAATGGCGGTATCCCGGTGCTGGAGACGAGTCTGGACTCCGTGCAGTCGTACAACCCCAACATGACCGCGGACGACGAGGACGACCTTGAAGACGCCACCAAGCCCAAGGTGTCGCTGGACGACCAGATCAAACAGCTGGAGGAGCAGTACGAGAAGGTCTCCAGTGAGCAGAACCATGTGGACGCCAAGGCTCCGCCACCCGCCGCCAAAGCCCCGGCCAAATCTGCTAAAAAGTCGTCGTTTTGTGCCACGTGCTGCCGTCGGTTGACAACGGCAGTGCTGTTCAGTGCCGTCGTCATGGCCGTGACTTTCGTCGTGCTGTTTTACACCGACTACCAACACCCGCTTCTCGACGAGGGACGCAAGCAGCTCGACTTCCTGCAGCCCGTCAAAGTCTACCTGGACGACACGGCCGCCGTCATCGCCAGCAAGTTCAAGTGAATCCACATTGCCTTATTTGTACGTCAGAGTTATTTTTGGTTACATATCATCGGCAATAAGTGACGCGGACAATGTTCTGGAAGCTGCGCGATACATCGGCGGTAGACATGCGTCGTAAAACCTCTCCTTCGAATCATCCTACTCTCATCTCTTCATAAGCAGAAAGTATAAAATGTGCATTTAATTTACATTTCATGCATTTTTACTATCAATTGTGCAAAGATTTTAATTTATATATTTAGGATTATTTTTCATCAATGAAATTCCAAATTATGATTTTATATGCATTTCCAAAGGAAATAAATAGGAGATTTTTAGAAATAGATGTTTTAGAAATAGAAATTGTCAAGTCTGCAATGTTTAGTCTGTTGCACATGGTGCTACTCTGCATCTGTAAACACTCAGGTATAATGTATATTAAGAACGTTGTGTTTGGAATTAATTATCAAGGTCAAAACAAATAATCCACAACACCTTCAGTTCCATATATGGAATGTTGTAAAACCATCAGAATCGTGTTGCTGTTTCACATCAATTTTTCTTTAAGTAACCAATGCATAGATAGGTTTTAATGTTGGTTTAAGTCTTGTCACTTTCTATGGATGGTTTAATAAGGAGAGATTTTATGACAACAAATTGGGCTGATTTACACCCTTGGACTTGATTCTAGCCCGGTAACACATCTGCATCTAGTTTAAAACTCTGGTCTACTTGCAGATGTAGTTTGATTTTTATACGTATCTTGTATAGAAAACAATATTTAAATCGAAATTTATTTTAAATTGATCCTAGTTACACATTAGGGGTTAGAGAAATCTAGCATTACATTGTTACACGTTAAGAGGTTGGAGAAATCTAGCAAATTGTAATAGGCCGTATTTCTCTGCCACTGTTCAGCGTGCTCTGAATCTATACATATACCACACCCAGTGTTGCGGGTAGTGTTTCAGACCCTCATCACAGAATTGTGAGTTTTGTGCCGCTTTTGTAACATTTTCGCACTTTGATGAGGACACATCTGAAAGTTGTGGGGGCAAACAGTTGGATGTGTTGCTCAGTTGGGGCAGGAGGTTGAAATAATCGTGGCCCTGAACAGGAATACGGTATATTCAGAGATCAAGTATACGTGTTGGCAAAAATGAATTTCCAACAATGTATGTTGCAAAGACAAATTTAATTTATGAATTACGAGTTTTGAGAAATCTTTTAGAATTTCTCTGACAGATTATTTCCGTTCCTTCTGCTCCTACTGATAAGCACAGGCGAGGAAAGTAGACAGTAATATAGCTATTTATTTGCAAATCTGTAGCCAACGAACTAAGCTTTGTTAATTGATGTGGTTTATCATGCAATTAATACCAAACATACTAATTGCTGTTAGTGATAATTAATTAAACTGACTAGTTGTGTGTAAATGTAGCCGTAGATATCCATCCTATACCTCATTCATGTAACTCTCTTATTTGTCTAGCTCGGAGCTGAAGTTTTCATCATCAGTCATGACAGTAACACGTAACCAATGAGCTGCTAGGAGTCGTGGTACGGCATATTTGATTGGTTAAAAACTATACCTAGGTAAATAAACCTGGACGATGGTTGCGTAAATCTCTGTATACAGATATTTGTATACATAGTAATTGTGTCCAATCACATGACTTGATTGGACAATGCAAAAAAACTGCGATGACCTTTTGTAGACTTGCGCCAGGAATTGTTCTCAATACAACTTCAGCTCCGAGCTACGCAGGTCTCCAATCTGTTGTGTTTGACTGACAGTGCTCTTTCCCATAGGTCATAAACATAGCAAACGTTAATGACATTATTTCGTCCAGTAGAAATGTAACCAGACGCAAGCTCCACACCTCGGAATTCTGATTCCTGTTTTTACTAGTTTACTTTCTCGGAGCACTCGTCAAACGCATCGAGATTAGAACCGACCAATGAGTGAGAGAGTTAGATACGCCTCGGAGTGACTTGACTGGCGGGTTGTATAAGTTCAGCATATGTTGCTATGGTGATGAGAGTGAAGCTAGGCTCTGTGCAATGTTTTCCTAATCATTTCTTACCATTCTTAATCACACAAAAGCCTACGCTATTTGTCTTCAAATCATTGTAAACGACTTATACGCTTAACGTAGAAGTTGTCCAAGCTTATTTACAACAAATATATGATAATAATTTCCATAAAAATATATATTCAACATTTAATGCATTCAACCTTTATTACATTGTGACTTGAATGTGGTAAATCCACAATGTTACATAACGTATCTGTAACATCCTGTAACATGGCAGTATTCCAACTGTGAATTGCCGTATACGAATATCTGTCTGGCATTTATGATGTACACCATTGTATTTCTCTTCTCATTATATGGCTAGACATTTAATATGGTAATATTCAACAATGTATTTATCTTCTCATTATGTTGAAGTCCAGGAATTATGCAATATAAATCTGTACACTATAGCGAAATATCATAATATATATCTCACTTCATTGTAACATACGTCATCCTCATCGACTTGAGCTTAGATGCAAGCCAGGCTTGGCTGTTATATTTAATATTACAATGATGGAGAGGGCTACATTTCTATTTTTAAAAGTCAACGTTCCGCTTTTGGTGAAGAACCGAGATTCTTAGATGTATTTTAGATTTTGTTGAAGTTTTTCTCAAGCAGCTTATCACAAACACGTTTTATTTGTGAAATATGTTAACTTTTTGTCATAGTTTAAATGTATACACCAATTTTTTTAACTTATGTTTGTGCTAGAAAAATGTTATTGTGATTTCATGTCGACTATTTCTGTCCCTTATGCAGACAGTCTTCGTTGTTGGTGAAAATGGATACTGAAACTGGTTCCGTCTGGTCCCTGCAGAACTGGTTCTGTCTGGTTCCCACAGAACTTGTTCTCATGGTTCACCCGCCCACAGAACAACTTAGAAACTATTCAATCTCCACACAAAAGTATTTTACGCACTATTACAAAATCTGGTCACGGTGATCATTTCCATATTATACCAGGTACCGGTATAGTGTAAACTTTACGGCAAAAGTTCTTTATTATCTATATCACTGCCGTTTTACATTTGCCGCAGGTTTGACAAACCAATGGAAATGATCACTCCAGTGTTAAAGTTATTTCAGAAACCATTTCATTGAAACTGAAAGATAAATTGTTCACGAAAATGAACACAAAGTAGCCATTGCCTTTCTCTTGGAGTTGGAAAGGGGAGAAAATTGGGCGTCAGATAGGGGAGATAATTGGGCGTCAGGAAGGGGAGATAATTGGGCGTCGGGGAAGGGGGGATCATTGGGCGAAGATCCCACTTTCTGCGACGCTACCTCTAATATACTATACGTAGTTGTCATGGTGGAAATGTGTATATATAGTACTTGGCGTGGGATTGTGATGGCTACACCGCGTCAAGTACGATCACCAGTACATGTTTTATACAAAATCACCTGTTCATTTGCTAGAACATATCTTATCATGATCTTTTTTTGAGATTATATTATACATGTACGATACCCCCCTAGTTTTTGCACACATAAAAACTAATGTACATCGTTCTGTAGACTATAACGACTTGGTGATAAACGACTCCATTCTGTTGCATGGCGAGTCTGAGATGTTCATTAGCTGTAGTTTAGCTCCTGTACATATTGTCCATCTGGCAGCAAACTCGACAAACCGAGTCTTGTACAAACTTTGTTGAGTTTCATGTTGTAGAAGTATTCGTACATCCAGTGCATTGTGATGGTATCGTCTGTTAGCTGGCTTAGAGATGCTCGGTTAAAACGTTGGATGGGCTTACTATTAACAAGTTATTACGTAATATTTTTGTAAACATCGTTAATACCACTCTTCATAAAAACCACTGAATCAAATCTTGAACTCGCTAAGGAACTAATTATTTCATGGGTTGAGACTGATGCTTCCTCAAGGAATAAATTTTGTTATTTATGATAACCGTTGAAAAGAAAAGAAATATTTTCGATGTTTCTATTGTACAAAATATGTATTGGGATGTTTAAGAAATATTTACATCCTGATGTGGGAAGTTTATTATTGATTTAAGAAGTTTATATGTAAATCTTTGTCAATTGTCTTACAAATTTCTAATTTGTATTCTGTCCAGATGAACAAAAATACCATGAATTTGTTGTAAATCATTGATCTCAATTTGAAAACAATGACTGTCAATGATAAAAATCATTATTTTAAGGAAAGTAAATTAATACCGTAGTTAAATTTGGTCATGGTCTTTATGGGTAAAATAGTAATGACAATCTGCTTCATTTTCTAAATTGTTTCATAGGGATTCCTAATTTTTTTTGTCCGTTTTAGTTTGCATACATCATGGACGACATGCATTATTCATACATATATCTATCTGTAGTTCATTTTAACCGTCACTTCTGCAAAGGGCTGTGTGATAACAATAAACTATTTCCTCTGCTTAAATAGTAACCCCAGTTGATTGGGGGAAAAAATGTGACATAGACTATCTGCTTCCTTGTTCTGGTAAACAATGGTATGAGTTGATGTACTTTCCAATACTTCTGTAGTATTTTACGTGAGTTGTCTGCCCCTGTATGCTGCTGTACTTTCTGCACGTGTTGCTCCCAGTTTTTCTGGCTAGTGGCAGACATCTTTAGTTCGCAGTTTGTTTTTTTTGCTATGTTTTTATTTTCTGCGGGACCAACTTTTGTTATGTCCCTTCCTCTGGTTGTGTGGCCAGCCTTGACCCTGTGTAGACTGTGGCCAGCCCGACTTTTGACCTCGCGGTAGAAATGGAGCATTTACATGGACTTTTAAAAACAATAAAAGAATCCACTCTGTAGAGTTCACACATTTTGTTTTCATTTTAAGGTTCAAATGAGAATTTATACTTGTTACATGTGTGTAACCATGGTAACAAGTTGCATAAATCGGAAAATAGTAAAGTCAATTATGTTCAGGTGAAGATCTGGATGTCATCTGCATGTTAGATATGCTGAGAACCAACAAATCTGCATTTACTTATAGTCGACCCCCGTATAACCGGACATGAGGTAACCGGTTCCCTCGCTATCCGGACGGTTTTTACTGGGAACGAATATTTTCCTATATAAAATGACTCGGATAACCGGAAATTTGGTTTCCGTTTAAGGTCGGTCATGTCCAGGAACCAAATACACATTTAGTATACTAGTAATATGTGTTCAGATAACCGGACAATGAAAGAACTAAGAACCGCTAAATAGTCGACTGCTAGTAGACATGGTAGACCAGCTGTTTGTTTAGCAAATTAGGTAAGGCAGCCATGTTGTAAAAACATATTAGACCGAAGGCAGCAGTACAGTGTTTGGACAATAATCAGTTGTTTTCAGTACATTACAAAAGCTGGTGAGAATAATCATTTCCATTGGATTAAAAGTTAAGTTAACCTTTAATCGGTAATCAGTGTCAGTTAGACTGGACTTGAAATTGAGTTAACAGAACATTGTTTATTACTGCCAATAATTATACTGTCCCGCATCTTGAAGATACATACAAAGCAGATGATAGCATGTTGCACCAATCGTATACATGTATGTGTGATAAATTAAGTCAAGTCGTCGATATCTGTTTGTTTTATAATTTACATGTAAAGTGGAACTCTTGCCAAATCCAGATATCCGGAAATTCAGTTATCCGCACAATTTTACCGGGAATACAACCGACCGGCTGTACTTACTGTATATAGCATTCTGCCATCAAGATGGATACAAACCAAAGCATCATGTATACAAATAACGATAATTTATTCCAGAAAATAAGTCATGATCCAAGCAGCAAGGATGAAATATTTTATACAAGAGAATGAATGAAAATGATTTCCAAGAAATTGATGAAACGAAAGTATATAAATGTTGCTTGAAAATATTGATTGTCAAAAATGAAAATCTTCCTATTATTTGGCAGTTTAATGAAAAATATGAATATTTCTGGTAATTGCACACAACAAAATATTGATCTAGATATTAAGAATATTTAACAGCAAAGTCTACGTTCACTTGAGAGTGACCATTCAGATACATTCAGATACAATTCATGTTTGTACATTTTGCGTCTGAATGCAGTATTCATGGCGGAGACGCCATATTGCGTACAAGTCGTGATCCATCGAATACGAGGAACGTTGACAAATACAACACAATCCAGAGATTTCCACATCCATTATACAATCACACTGTCCATGTGTTCACCAGCAAGACTTGAGGAATGTACTATTCGCCATGCAACTTTGCAAGCCCTTGACATGATCAAATTGATGAGAACATTCACAATTATTTCCTTCTCGTACACCACTTCCAGAACTCGTGAACGAGACTCATAGCCACTGACACATCTTCTGACACTGTCCAGAAACGCATGCTGACAACATACACTGTCCACAAACACACGCTGACAACATACATATCAGGTGCCCGTTGCACGACGCTCTTGGAGCTATTGTAACTATTGTAACGTCAACGCTTTCTATTGTGGCGGGAGCCCAGTTACAACTATTGTAGCACTACAAGAGCGTCGTGCAACGACCTCCAGCACAGTTTCAGTCTACATCGTCATGACAACATACACATCAGATCGCCTTTACAGCTTCGTCTATATCTTCAATCTGGTCCTTCAAACTGTTCCACTGCTCCAAGGTCAATGAGATGCCTGAAAGTGGAACAGTAGAAATTTGTAAAGATTTCAAGATTCTTTCACTAATATCACGACATATTCTTCAGACAAAATAGCACGCTTCTTCCATTAAAATCGAAAGATATTATGGGCACATGATTAAACATAATGAAATGCTATGTTTCAATTTGGTTTTAGAGTCGCTTTCAAGATTCTTTCAATGAATATCACGACTTGTCAGTTTCGGGCAAGAGGAAACCTGCAACATAGATAGCACTGAATATTGCAGTAAACCTGCAAACACCAGTTAGTACTGAGAGACCAAGGATGATATCTGCATAATATCACATCAGAATTGTAACTTTTACGAACATTGATGCCAGGGAGATCTGAAGTTTATACGTTCTACCACCCGCCCGTGAAACTTTCATAGCACTATGATTGTTCTGTGGAACAGACCCATAAGACCAATGAGGTAAGTTAGTGGTCTGCAATTAAAACACTGAGTGAGGTTATCTCACCTTTCTTTCCCGGCCTGAGATCTCCATCAGCTTCGTAGTACTCGCGGATGCTTACCATCACTTTACCTCGGAACTCACTGACAGTGGCATACCTCATCCTGGCGATCTGAAGACACAACACACACATTAATATCAGATCCAACACACACATCATTATCAGATCCAAACATCATTATCAGATCCAACACACACATCATTATCAGATCCAAACATCATTATCAGATCCAACACACACATCATTATCAGATCC
>JAUTBZ010136077.1:0-13427 GCA_032361785.1 Lepetodrilus galriftensis | reverse complement strand
AATGTATTAGCTATCGGCAAAGATAGTGCTATGGTCCCTTAGCGGCTAAGAGAGCTTCGAGAAACGATACCCAGGCCTCGAAGTTACGAATAGTTACGAAACTATATTGTTTGGTGTTGGTGCAGTCTCATTAAAATAAGATCCGAAACTAACGCTCAAACAGGTATATATGATACTCGCTCGTGGCTGAGATCTGATTTTAATGAGATTGGGTTTGGTGTATATAAGTGCTAACATTGCATTTATGTACCTACGCTATGCCTATGGTTATTTTTGTGTGTATTCATTTCCCGGCGATCTAATTAAATTGTGATGGGAATATAGACAACACAGCAATGTTAAACGTTACGCTGGGTTAAATTGATGGCTAATTTCGTGAATGGCCCGTAGACACCGTTACGTCCGTCAAGGTGTACGTTAAGCAGTCTAAGTAGAATATAGGTCTTCCGAACTATAGTAGTAATCTGAACCCAACGTGTTAATGAAACTCGCGGCAGGCAATATTTCGTCTTGATGGCTTTACCAGTCTTATTGTCTGGCTGAGATCGGGTCTTCAGAGATTCCACGGCTTTGCAGATGGATAACATGGATAAGGTAAACAGTCAGCTGTGCGAAGATACAACAACTGCTTCTCCGTATTGTAGGGGAAACAAACGCACGCGAACATATTTGATACAATTGCCGGTGGTATTTGGTCTTCACCGCTGACAACATCCGACATCGAATGAGGTCTGCCAGCACAGACTGACGAGTTGTTGGTCTTGTAAGATATACACATTAGTTGTATGGTCTCCACGTGCGGGATAAAGGGAAACCGGCGATACCACATACGTCTTCTGTTTCCTATGTTGATGTATTGATGTATATTTTCAACAAGAGATAGTTGTGTATATCTTAATGGCAAAGCAAGAATGCTTAACATGAGATCTTGTGTTTGTTGTATTAGTAATCCCAGGGGTAGGAATGTGTCGTCTATGTAACAAGGGTGGTAGCCTGGTGGTAGCAATCCTCCAAATTTAATGTCGTTCTGTGACGTTAAATGTGAACGTGTCCAATGGTAAGCGATTAGGATAGCTGTAATCTACGGAATTATTTGTAAATGTATATCAAAAAAATATAGTTTTAATTATAATATGTAAAATGCATAACATTACTATAATTCCAATGTGAATATCCTTTTCAAAAGAGACAATTCCCGCATTTTAAAAATATATTTTACCGAAATTGGAGTTGGAATTGGCTTTTCAATAGGTGCTCAGACCTGACAATGCATAGGCATTTTCTCACGAAGATTAGATTCTAGGTAAAAAATGTTAGTTAAAAAAGTTGCACTTAAGAAAATAGTAGTACTTGAGAAAAATGAAGCATACTTTTATTTGTCTCTAGCCAGAATGCCAGTCGGTGTAGCGGCAAATGAGAAACCCTGGTACACATATGAGACACATTTAGAATGCAGTCTGAGACTCGTGCCATAGGTACTTGGTGCCCTTACCAAGCATATTGTTGCGTAACATTATGCAGCACATTTCCCACTTGTCATCTTAACTTCTACAGCTGGCAGTCAGTATTTAATGAACAGTTAGTGCCGAATATAGAACACAGGACTTTAGTTGTAAACCCGCTGTCGACATAGAGTATTATACATTTACCACGTGTACTATATATAGTCACACATAATATCAACCATGTTAATTAGAGAATACATCTAGTGCCAGTAATATCTAATTAAGGCTCCTAGGTGTATCTAACTTTTTGTCATGCACACTGTGTATGTCTCATCAGTCAACGTGAGTTATTGTACTAGTGAAGGATATATTGGAGAAGCACATTTTATGTTTTATGTATGCAGTCGAAATATGTTGTATGTTATCATTCTTGAATGTGTTGATGTATTAGCTTGTAGATTGCATAGCATTTTAGGCTTAAATCTTGATTACTCATTCAACAGTGTCTTGTGTCTATACACCATAAGAACTGCGTTGAGTTGAGTTATGATGGTAATATTTGGGGTACATCTTGATATGTTTTTAAAAATTTGAAACGTGCTGGGAAACAGAAACATAGATGTGCTGAACGTGAAAAGTGTAATTTGAATAGAAGATATGTATAGCCATCCTGTTACCTGGATCCGGTTCCATATAACGATTATAGCGCCATCAGAGTCGTAACTATACGTGCGTAGAGCTAGGATCGTTTTGTACAACGGGGCCTCCTGTACGAAGCAGCTTCACTCTAAGATAGCCATTTTCTTAGACACGTATGTTGAGTCACTCGCAATTTTACATATTGCAGCCTGTAGCATTATGAAAACGAATTGTCTATGACCATTCTTTATCCCATATCATCCTACTATAGATAGAAGAGTAGGTTTATGGTGTATTTCAATCTATAAAAGTTAAAAATCCGTCTCAGGTTCTGTTAAACTTGATTTCTTTTGTCTCTGTATGGATATAAAACGTCTCTTCAAATCATGTGCACTGCATGCAGTTAATCCAAATACTTCAATCCTACACAAAATGTGTTTCTGTAACTATAGCTATAACACTGCTGTGCCGCAGTAGGAGCTCCAGGACGAGAGCACACAGTGAGCTGCAGGAAGCGTGCACACAGTGCGTTATTCCTATATGTCTACTCTATGTCCTTTAGCTAATTGTGTCTGATGCCAGTCAGGAAAGATTACAACCCCACGCATCCCCGGCAAGAGCTAATGCACGGCAATACAACCTTCTGTCTGTGCCGTTTTAACATTGTAGCATATTGGCATTTTCCTGAAGTGGGTCTCTACTGCAGGACAAGAAGCGAACCTAGCGAACCAATGTCTTTGTCGTAGCACCAGTAGCACCAGATGTAGAGATATCGGTATTCAGAGCATTGTACTGAACAACGTTGTTTTTCGCGAAAAGGCCACGAAGCCAACGTATCTATCTCCTGTTCACACATTTACTTATGTTCTGGCACATCTCGGAAGCCGAGACGTCGAGTGTTTATTTTGTTGACATCGAGTTACCAGTTATCATAGACAATCTTGTAAACACTGTAGATGACGTCAACACTGCACTGTAGATGTTGATGCACATTTAGAGACATCTCTGGTATCGTCAGGAAAAGAAAGTCTCGCAGTGTAATTGACTGTGCAAATTATGAAAGTTTATCTCCAATCGCTGTAATGGTCAAGGCTTGATGTTAGAACCCTGTAGAACCCCTGTAGTATGTGATGTGTACAGTGGTACAGTGGTGCACCGACGTTAACGCTACAGAAATACTGCTACCTAATAACCCAGTAATTATAACTACTGGAGCGCTCACTTTAGTTGTGAATAGAATGCAATTAGTTACTTTTTTTGCAGGAACATCAAAAAGACTGGAACTCTTCTAAGATTGGCTTTTTGTTTAGGCCTATACATAAAATTAAAATGATGTATTTCTGCTTTCCTTTGATGAGCACAGGAATACCTACAAACACATGTCCAGCAATGTTGTGCGCTTTGTGTGTCATGCATTTATTTAACCCTTGAGATTCAAGTGAATCACTTTGTGGATACTCCGTGCCAGTTTTGTGCCCCAATGCATACTGTCTAGTGTATGTCACAGACCAAATAATCCTTTTCAAGATGAAAAATAACGAGTTTAGATATAAATAAAAATGCCAAGCAGTAGGATTCTTATACAAATGATTTGCTTTGATCCATTCATACGATGGTTTGTCTAGATAACGCATAGGGTAATATCATTTTAAAATTAACATGGAAATAACGTCAACGCCAAAGACGTTATTTGCATCCAGTATTCATTCATGTAATATTGATAGTATTATTATCGTCCGAGACATCATTGCATAATATTATTTCTGATATCTCGACCATCATCATCACCACCACCACCACCACCACCACCACCACCACCACCACCACCACCACCACCAACATCATCATCATCATTATCATCACCGCAATAGTATTATTATTGTTACTATCACCTATTTATCATCGTCATGTGATCTGGCATCTAGAGTGTTTCCGGTCTATTTCAGAGCTGAGGTTGACGTGTCTAGGACGCGCGTACGTCCACTGGTCGGAGTTGGAGAACGTCGGACGTCGAGGAGGTCGCCAGCGTCTGGAGACCGTGGAGTATTCCTCCGAGGAGGGATACTTCAAACACAGGATCAAACTCTGGGGCAAAGGTGAGGCAATAAACAGGGCAAATGCAATGTAATAGTGAATACGGATGGGGCAAGGTGAGGTAATGATGTATACATATGGGGGAAAGGTGGGGTAATACTAGCGTATCGGGTATACATATCCGGGTAGATGTGTGGTAATAACGTCTACAGGTGGGGGCAAGGGTGATGTAATAACGAATACAGATGAGGCAAATGCAAAGTAATAAATATGGGGCAAATGTGGGGTAATAATGCATACGACTGGGACAAAGGTGAGGTAGTGTATTGTATACAGACCGGGTAAATGTAAAGTAATAACTTATACAGGTGGGGCAAAGGTGTGGTAATAATGTGTACAGGTGGGGCAAAGGTGGGGTAATAATGTATACACGGGGCAAATGTGGAGTAATTAGTGTACACTATACAGCTGTAGAAATGGTGAGGTAATAATGTATAAATATATATATTGGGTAAAGGTGAAGTAACTGTATACAGATGGGGCAAAGGTGAGGTAATAATGCGTTTACAGGTGTACAAGATTGAAGGCGCGCAAAGTGATAACGTGTGAGAAAACGACCTGTTACTTGACGTGGGAAGTATATCGGTCTAAAGGATGTGGTTTTCTTAGATGATGTAAACAAGTTGAGTTGCCATAAACGTTTGAACTTCCTTAGCGATGGGGTTTTTGGGTGCAGAAATATCAGACGTTCGAGACGAACTATAAAAGAAATAGTAACAAGAACATATAAGAAGGTTACACATTATTGAGTATTAAAATTTGACGATATTAAGATAAGATACAATAAGATAAGACTAGTATCCTCTAGGGGAATTTACTGTGCATTAGAGAGATACTAAAATACTGGGTGTATAACATACGAAAAACAATAGGTCTACTAAAAACGGGTTGCCATTGTTTGATACAAGCTGGAAATACGTTGAGAATACTTGTTGTATTAATCCAATGAGTATTCAATAATTCGTTATACTTTCATGTCCGATCTACGAGCTAATAAGTATGATAATTATTGAATACATATAAGGCCTATATCCTGTATGTAAAGCGAATTACTGTAGGCCTATACAGGGATTAAAGCTATATTCGTACTATACTGAGTGATGTAATCTGTTACACTTTCACAAACAACATGTTGTTGTTCTAAGAACGCACATTGAAACCTTACAACGTGGAACATCAGTGGGATGAAGACCGTGGGAGACCGTACAGTAACACTTCACATCAATGAATCCGGTCACAAACAGAGGTATTTCTGTCAGACTTGATAACCTAAACAGCCTTCTAAAATTCTTTAGAGATTGGCTATCTAAAAACAAGACGGACCAGGAGAGAGAAAAATATCAGGTAGACAAACGAAATTGACTTGTAACGTTCGAGAACGAAGGCCGCTGTGCAAAAGCAAACATAAGCGAAATACTACACTGTATACCTTGTCTAGTGCATAACAATGTGTTTTATACAACCGTTATTGGAGTGATTCCTCGTCATTGAAAACTTACTCTTAAATGACCAGGTAAATTAGTACCTATAGTTGCCTCACTGGTTGTAAATTTGATTTAGATAAATCTCGTCAGGTTATACGAGTAGATTGTTGTAAAGTTTCGTAAAGGGTGGCCCAAATGTTAACTAATTTTGCAGGTGGAAAGGTAAATAAGTGACGATAACAGGAGTATCTTCTAGCCGAGGTCCTGATTGAATTGCCATCCCTGAAGTCTTAATGCTTTATTCTGGTTAAGAAGGCTATCTAGACGATGAATGCTTCACAGATTGAATAAGAATACACCGACGAGATAACGTTGAAAATAGACATGTGAGTTTGAATGACTTCAAGAAAATATAATTTCAATGCGTGAAAAGAACGTGCAAACGTTGGCGTCATTAATGTGCTCAGTATCGTTCTTCAGGATGAATAAAGTTTATCAATCAGGGACGTGCCTCGTTACAAAGGTCATCGACTTCTGTCCCGAGCTTCAAGAAATGGTCGTACTGTAGTGCGGACATAGATCAAGGTATAATACGTCATTTCCTGCTATAGTAAAACCATGGCTTACACTCTGATTTAGGCCCGAATGGTTCGTGAAACATATGTCTGGAGACATCTCCATCAGAGAAGGGTAGGAACTCCGAGTTACGCTGACTCCGTTTGTTACGTGGACTAGTCAAGATGGCCTGGAGGTTGATGTTTTCATTTAAAAGTCGTCTAATTTATCCTTGCATGCAAGAAAAAGTCTCTTCCAAGGACCACACATCTTAGAAAAACAATACAGCAGCACGTACAGTGTTTGCCAAACCTGCGATAATCGACGATAAGATAATCTACGGGCAGGTACATGCATTACATCCTATCATCCATATTTGATTACAAAATTACCAGTTTATGAAGGCATACAATGACCACGTATTTCATATGCTGATGCCAAACAAGATATATCCAAACAAACATTTTGGAAAGTCCATATCTCGTGTTATCAGTATTTACACAAATGCCATGGTTCGTGTCTGACAGTTTTACGTGATTATATCTTTCTTGTCTGTCTAATTACGTAGTAATATGAATCGTATCTGTGTATGTGATTCATACCTCCGAGTATGTGATGAAACATGATCACGCCAATTCGATAGTAACAAAGATAAGGTAGAGACACGATAATAAATCCGGAAGATTTCGTCAACATGCAGCACTTATATTACGTGTAGCACTACGATAACGCAGACAGTGTGGTTCCGCTTCTCAGGATGATGTCGTACGACATGTGTCAGTGTAACCACGGTGCCACTAAATCAGCGAGTCCTCGACTCCCCCGTGTACTGGGGATAGAACATTCCCAATTCCTCAGATAGCATCTACACATGGCGACATTGCAGGACTATTTTACCTGTTCCTATATCCCCATCATGTGTTCACGGATTGCACATGCAGTTCTTGCTCGGTTCTGCTATGTTGGCGCGAGTTGATTCAAATATCGTTGCAGCGTAGATAAATAATGTTCCACCAAATGTTTTGTGAAAAGCAATTTATCAAACCACATCTGCAGTTTATATAAAAATGTAAACGGCAGATGTGGTATGATTTCTTCACCGTCAATATTTGCTCATAATCGCTTTATAATGCGTGTGTTAATGGTGATTACTCATTCACAGGCTTAAGCAAGATACTTTTTCTTTGGTTTATTAATGGCCCATAACATTCTACATATGTTTATCGTTTTTAAAAGTTGCTTCAAAAGGACTTGTGACGAAAAAAGGTTATTAGAGCCACTTGCCACCACGTGAGTTTGCTTAAGATTCTCAGATTGTACATGATTTATATGTTCTCACTTCTCGTGCCAAACTCTAAGCACAACAGTATGTTTGTCACAGGTGGTCGAGCTGCGCCTTGGTACACACACACGCACACATCACATTAGAATAGGGATTATGATGACGTATGCTAGCAGTTTGCCAACAGAACCTCATGAATTTGGTGTCCATGTCCCTTGTCTTTGAACGTGACAGCGGCACCAATGATACGATTATCTATATTTTCCGGAAAATGAAACTTCGGAGGATCACCCTCCAATCCTCCACCCTCATGTGTTCATCGACCGCTTCTATATAACAATTTTGAATTTGACAAAACCAAACCATTAATATTTTATTGTATACTAAAACAAGGAATGCTGGACATCCACATATGCTACATACACGCGATGCCCCACAGTCTAAGTGACATTATTGTCCATTAAATATAACTGACGTTTGCAATGATCTGATTCCAGAGGTGAGCGGCGATGACGCCAATTGTATGCCAGTCGGACATCATACATTCCCCTTTGACTTCCTGTTGCCCACCACGTTGCCGTCGTCGTTCGAGGGGAGCTACGGCTACGTCCGGTACTGGGTGAAGGGAACAATAGACAAACCCTGGAAGTTCGACCATCACTGCAAGAAGGCCTTCACCGTCATAGCAAACCTCGACCTGAACAAGGAGCCCAAAGCTGCAGTAAGATGTTGTTGTTGTTGTTGTTGTTATTGTTGTTGTTGCTCTTCTTCTTTATTGCTCTTCTACTTCTTCTATGTTGCTATTCCTCTTCCTTGTTTGCTCTTATTATTTCGTACTCTTCTTCTTCCTCTTATTGTTATTTGTTGCTCTTCTTCTTCTTCATCATCATCATCATCATCTTCTTCTTTGTTGTTGCTTTTCCTCTTCCAACCTTTCCTCTTCTTATTATTCTTCTTCTTACTCCTCTCTATTGCTCTTCACCCTCTTCATCTTCTTCTTCATTCTTCTCCTTATTATAAATTTAGAAGGTTCTGATGTAAAAGAGAGAACGGAATGACATAGCTATTCCATAAGTATGTAGAACTCATTTTCATTGCCATCGAAATGACGAACACATATATTCAATGTAAATTATTAAGCCTTGGACCTACCGTATTTAACATAGAATCCCATCAGAAAGAAATTTAACTTCCAATTTCGGTTGACCATTTTCACTGAAACCATTCGCATTGTAAGACATTTTAGACCACATAGGATTCGTTCTTAAACGTATTTATTATGGCCTTTTCTGACCATGTAATTAACACGCATTGTAATTTCACCTAGATCTGGTGTGTTATGGAATTTGACCTATATATTCGCCAGCTGGTTCTATTGCTTCTGACCGATAAATTCACTGTTTATGTTAAATTACAGCACAATGAAAATGTTAAATACACCACTGTTAACTAGAGCACAGTTACTATGTTAAATATAATACATTTGATGTTAACTAGAGCATTGTTAATGTTAACTAGAGCATATTTGATGTCCAATAGGTCATCGTGCACGTAGTATCCTACAACACGAAATCTCAGTTTGCAGATGTTCGATGCACAGATATCCCAATGCTAAGACCTGACAGTATTTTTAAGCATCTGGTCCTAATGCCCTCTAACCAACTACTTGTCGTGTTAATTATACCCCCATGTCCACTTGAATTACACTCATGTCCGGCCATCACTGGATACCCTCGGACTCTGGTCAGTCTGGAAGCTGGAGGCGGCCCAAGTTTAACGCTGGTTAATACAGCTGGCCTTGGGGGTCACGTATACTGGAAGTGGATGTATGTTATTGTTATTATCCACTCGCTTCCTGTGATTAACTCAGGTCCGGAATTCCTAATTCCTTGTTAGTTTAACCTGTTCACGCCTGGTGAGTGGGGTTTGATCGTCAGTATACGGATATATGTGTATAGTAAGTTGTCACGGGCAGTTCTGTTCCATATGTCCAAAAAATTATGTTCGTGTACAGTATATTTGTTTAGAAATTGTAGTTGGTAGTATATCTATGACAAGATCCTGTTTAGGTACACAGTACGGGTCTTTCTACATTAGCAGATTTAGTATATACTAGTATCCATGTGTTATTCTCAATCATAGGATGTTCTATTAGCGTGAACTTCTAGAAGAACCTCAGTATGTTTCAGTGGGGATTTTGGATGTCATGTTAATTATTGAAAATTGAACTAAATAATTATATTAACCTGCATGAAACTTAGCTTTGAATATCTGGTCAGTTCCATACTAACATATAGCATATGAATAGGTATGTCAATTATTGTAAATTTAATTAGATAGTTATATTAACTTGCATGAAACTTAGTCTGAAATACATCTGGTCAGTTGAAGTACTGTTAGAATAGTAATGAGCCTCCCAGCTACCTATCCATCATGATGACAATATTACGGTTTGATGGGATGCATAACACTTCACTCTCGAGGTTGGTGTGCATACTTTTCATGAACGAAAGCTACGTTGTTCTCATGAGATAGAAGAGGATGCCTCTAATGGTGACTCTCTGGTGTTAAAGGGAACGACCAAACATTAGTTTTATTAGTACGTCAACAAGGTGGATGCAGCCTTCTTTTTGTTAGTTCTCTTTTATCGATGTACTCCAAGACGTGTGAACATGTATTAGTAAAGTGGCAACCGTCGATAATGGCGTTCAAACTCGCCATATTGTTTTTCTTACATCTTTATTTTGCAATGCGTGTGTGCTTAAATCATGTTATGTTTTGTTGTTGGTTCTTGGTGTGTAAATACAGTCGAGGTTCCGCTGCGGATTTACGGCGCTGTTTTTATGGTCTTGTTATTGGTCGTGTGTTATTATTCAGACGTTAGTGCTTCTGTTAATCACCTCTGGCCTAAACGTGTTAAGTGTCCTATACTACCTGAATCCACGAGAACATCCTAGTCGACCTCCGTCTCAATTACTGATACATACATATGTACACCGGGCGACCTTTTATGAAGCTCTCGTAGCACAAAGAGAGCATTGCGCTCTCGTAGACTGGGTATCGTTTCTCGAAGCTCTCATATCTCATACGAGACCACAAGGACCCTCGTAGCGATCTCTAATATATAGGGAT
Source organism: Lepetodrilus galriftensis (assembly GCA_032361785.1). NCBI lineage: Eukaryota > Metazoa > Mollusca > Gastropoda > Lepetellida > Lepetodrilidae > Lepetodrilus > Lepetodrilus galriftensis. Next base: position 2,856 of record JAUTBZ010136077.1, on the reverse strand, counting down.
CGGACACTCACAAGAGCGCTATGGTCTCATAGTGGATATGAGAGCTTCAAGAAACGTGAAAAGATATGTGAACGTCCATGGTCTCGTAGTGGAAACCATGCCAGTGGTTGTTTGTGTTGCACCGCAGGAAGTATGGATCCTACCTGCAATATGAATGTAATTCAGTCCTATATGTCACTCATGTAATGTCCTATATGTCACTCTACGTGCGGACTGGTTGCGTTTCAGGAACCGATCCGGTGCGAGGGTGAGGTGAGCGCGGGGTGCTGGTTGTGCAAGTGCGGGGGCTACAGCGCCGTGTTCTGTACCAACCGAAGGGGCTGTGTGCCAGGGGAGACGCTCCTGTTGTACACAGAGGTGGAGAACTTCACGCGCTGGTCAAACTGCTCGGCCGAGATCAGGCTCAAATTGGTAGGTCCTATTACAACTGGTAGGTTTATATGGCAACTGGTTTGTATTCCAACTCGCAGGTGTGTGTGACAACCGGTAGGTTTGTAAAGCAACTGTTCGGCGGAAATAAGCCTCAAGCTGGTAGGATTGATGGGCAACGAAACACACGTCATTTAGTAAGATTTTAGTTGTTTAGTATTTTCTATTTGTGTAACTTTTGCATACACATACCTACATGATTTCCAAAATAGACTAAATGTGGCATGTCCACATATGTTACCGATTCGATTCATGACCTTGAGTGTAGCGGGTTTCCTCAGTGAAACTCATACTGATTCCAAAGAAAGAAATGTAGAATTCCATAGCATTTCCTCAAATCTAACAGTGTACTCTCCAATTAGTTACATGAACGTTGTTATATATACGAGCTATATTGGACGACAGGTGGGTACGCTAGTTTCACACAGGTAGCGTTGTTCCCCATTAACGTCGAATGCCTCCTTGCACACGGTTCGTAAGCTTATCCTGGTTGCTCTGCCGCTGACTAAATACACGACTTCCTGTTGTCAGCTAGTACATACACGTAGTCGACTTATACGTGTTGAGAAACTCCATCCAGGTATACAACGATGGGCTGTCGAGGTGTATCGGAGCGTATTCGATTCAATTCTCGACCTACCATATGGTGACGGTCGCGTGATGACATTATCCAACGAGTTTACTCGTATAATGTTTACTCGTATAATGTTTGGTCATTGGCTAATTTTATCACTCTAGGGTTGGTCGATTGTTTGAAACGAATACGCTCTCGGAAACTATAAACTCAATATAGTTCAGATGCAGTCGATGTCCATAATACCAAATTAGCATCCCAAAACTGAAAAGATATACTCATGATTACATATATATCTAAGAAAACTGTTTCCAAAATAATATGTTTGGGCCTGTCTTGCAGTCTGCAAACAAGCCACATTATACATGTATATTATTATGTACTATTGTTTAAATGATGGTTAACACACGGCCCGATGGCGTTACTATCCATTAATGTCGTGTTGTTATATGTGCAACCAGGAGATGTGTTCAGATAGACATTAGGTTGGCTGTTCATGAATCCTAGAAAATTTCACAAATAAATACTGTTTAAAACTATTTAAATATTTTTGTTTAAATACAAATTTCCACCTCAAATTTCTACAATCTGCATATTGAATGAATATATCACAAATAAACTACATGGCAAGTGTCATTATAGTAGTATATATTGAAATACTAATCAACTACGGTAATTAGTGTATATATATATGTAAAATGGTTATTGGGAGGATTTGTATTAACTATCAAATGTTATCTGTTAAAACTAATCTTTATCAATCATTATCTTATCCTGACATGCTATTTTCATATTAATCCACTACTACTAACGACTAAGAATATGCTTGTTTACTCTTTCTTTCTCGACCATCATCCCAGCCTGACACATCAAACCACATACTAATATATTAGGACAAATTTGTTTACCGTTTCCTCTCAAAGCAACTATAACGTATACAAGAGAAATGAATGCATGGGCTCGGGAGGGTTGATGCCAAGAAGCCTATAACCTGCCTGCATGTAGGTTGACATAACCCAGCTATAGCTGACTGTGGACTTCTGTAATACACATGGCAAGACGCCAGTTAATGTACGTGGTGAAGGCACTGCAAGCACCCATTGGTGCCGTGATGGTAGGACGGCATGGCAAGCTCACCATGAGCACTATAGGGCCAGCTTTGTTGTGAAGGCCGACTGGTCTCTGATATATACGGTCTCAGCATAACAACGCCGAAAACATATGGCAAGTGTGGTTATTTAGGCAAGATATCTGACCACCAAAGCCAATGGTTCGGGATGGATGTTGTTTTCCAATTAGGTGTACATTAATCAGACATCATAAAATAATAAACAGGCGTGTTGTTGTCTGAGTTCAGATGTTTTCTTGCGATTGGTGATTCTGTTATCACGAAGTATTATATTTCCAGTGTGAACACTGGTGTGAAAACGCACAAGATAAGAAGTGTGTAGTGACGCATGCATGTTATTCCGTTGATATATTATACATTGATATATGTTTCCAAAATTAAATTAATGTCAATTCATAAATAAATATAATTTCTATAATTTCTTTTCAAATGTATTTTGTTCGGAAGGAAAAGTTAACATAGAAATGTGAGAGGAAATTCACAACATTGATAACGTTTCTAAAAACAATAAATGATTAAACGTATTTTCACATAAATACTTTACATGACCTGTTGATCAGCCTGCTGGAGATTATGTTCATGAAGTAATGGTCTGTATTGCAGGTGATGTCGTACCACGCAGACAGGAAGACACGTCAGGAGAAGAAAGTGATAACGAGGCGGAAGAAAGATCGTCTAAGCACAGGTCACAACGATATTTGGACGGAAGCGTTTACTATACCTC
>JAUTBZ010136066.1:0-13429 GCA_032361785.1 Lepetodrilus galriftensis | reverse complement strand
GAAAAATTCACCAACAAATTAAATAATAATTCACCAATGTCCGATTTTGCAATTTGCCAACTATTTTCCAAGTGAAAATTCACCAATTTGCGATTTTACAAATTAAAAAAAAAATCACCAATTTGCGATTTTGCAATTTGTTGGACTGAAAAAAACATGTGCGTACAATTCATGAGAAGTACGTGTTTTCCAGATTTTTTCCCCTGGGTGCGTATTATTGACGGGGGCGTATTATAGATGGTTAAAGACGGTAATCTAGACTTGCTTAACTGATCTAGGGGAATATTTTGAATAGGCATATTTGGTGAGAACAAGGTTTGACACAGACTACTAGACTAGTAATCCCTCACTCCCACGACTTTACAGATAGTCTGTATTTGCCCAATTTCCACGTTCTGAGCGCGCCCACTTTGCCGCTTACGAGATACCTGCAAACAACATGCTGATATAGCTTATATCCAAAATATTGGGCAAATCTAGTGCGTTTTTCGGGTCAACGGGGTCAATCGCCTGCCGATTTGGGGTCAGCCAGAGCAAAACTAACATCCCTAATGTCACTTACTATCTTCTTCACAACTGATCAATGTACAGCATTATACATAGAGGAACATGTTAATAACATCCAATTTAATGAAAATCCTTCATTCACCCGTATCAGCCGGTATTCACAGGTTTACTGCAACATTTAGTGCTACAACCATTGCAGGTTTCTTCCTGCCAGAAACTGGCAAACCATGATATGAGTAAAATAGTCTTGAAAGTGGCTCCAAACACAAACACAAACAAACAAAAATATAATACATCATTGATTCACTTACCATCGTGGTCGCAGTCCGCGTTTTTCTGTATTTTAGCTGTCCGAGGATCCAGCCAGTGCGTTGTTTCAGAGGTGTGACTGAAACATGAAACAATATCTGTCAGCAGGAGTGCTACGTATACAATACTTCATGTGCGTTGACAGTCGCTGAATTAATATCAACGAGTTATTTGGGACGCATCTATTAAATAAATACTATCAATAGCATTGTTTTGTAGTGCTAATGAGTAATCACTGAGTGAATGGAATGTAGCATGTTACAAATGGACTGTTGTTGTTATTATTATTATTATTATTATTATTATTATATTATTATATTATTATTATTATTATTATTATCATGTTTATTATTAGTGGAACATAAATAGACAAATTATCATCATCATTACAATTCAAAGCTTCTCAAGTCTTCATTGTGGAAATAATTGAATAAGAATATTTTAGCAAGAATAAGGTCTGTAACATTTATTATAGATTTATGCAGTCCTATAAACCATTTACATAACTATTCTATATAGGCCAAATATGCACAATAAATTGATCTATAGGAAGACGTATGGCCACATGATACAAAACTTTGATGGATAACGCAATGCCACTCAGTTCAGTACACCCATCTGACAAATCTGGGATTGCCACGTTAACGTAAGCAAGCCATTACACAGGATTTTACGAGCAAACAGACTTTGAAAAAACATCATGCCACTCTATAAATAACTGTAATTGATCATCTCCAAAACTAAAACAATTTACTTAAATTCTAAACGATTGACAGCCCGCTTTTTTAAAGTGCAGATTCCTTGAGCTGAGGACACCATTGATCAGGAAACAGAACACGCAGACCACGCTCCGGTGAACTCTAAGATCATCGTTATTACACTAATTATGAGATTTAATTAAATATCCAGACATCTCCCAAGCCTCCTGGCTGACTATACAACAGGGGCACACTCCCAATGATAATTATTTGCTAGAATGAACGGGCAATGCAACATGAAGACACTACCGTCCCAGCTGATGTGCGGAACCCATACTGGGCCCAAAGCCATGTGGCGGCCACAACGGGTTCTGCACGTGGAGGTGTCTCCACAATACCTAACAGATTTCCTTTAAACTCGATGTTTAGGTCTTTGAAGTGTATGAATGTTTAATATGTTTAGTATGAGCCAAAACATCAGGCCATGAAAAAATGCTAATTCCATAGAAAATCTTTGTGAAAAAGCCAATTTGAAAAACTGAGCATGTAAGAATCATATGATCTTATTGATGTACTGAACCACTGTGAACAATGGATTCACCAATGTAGCTAAATATAGTGTTGTAGTATCATTTCACATACATGCTTTTTTATTTCTGAAAACTCGGCACCATTAATTAATTTATTAAATATAAAATGCATACAATATAAAAATTAATATTTTTTGGTATAAATTCTTTGAAATGAAGAATATATTGTGATAAACCAGTGAGTGACATACAGTGACATCACTTCATGCAATACCGTGCTACAATACACACTTGGACCGTATTCAATACTGAACAATACGAGGCATAATTCCACCAGCGACATACTCCCCGCGGTGCATTGCATGGTGATGAAATACAGTGCTCCCTCGATATAACGCTGAAGTTGGGGTCCATGACATGCCACCCGCATTATACCAATGAAATTTTAATTTTTTATTTTTTTTAAAATGGCGTCCACGTTGGACCCCCGCGGTGTATCTGAATCTGTGGTGCATCGAAGGGCGTTATATCGAGGGAGCATTGTACTACTGATATTTGACACATGGCTCTATTACCTCTGCATGTAGCACACTATTACCAGGGAATGTGTCATTAATTAGCATCACTGGCATAGTCGTTGGATGAGCTCATGTTTTCCGCAAAACTTGATACAGACAAACTCCGATTTAGAATTGTTTATAAGCCCTATACACATGTCATATGGGTTAATGGTTTCCATCTTTCTCTGCTTACAAATGTTTGGGGCCACTAGTCACACTAATTGCATATGGCTCTGTTCGCCATTTGACATGTCTTTGTAGCATTCTTTTGACTCGTTTCTGTTTCATTCCATCTAGATAATCTGTGTATTTGTGCGATTTGTGAGTGACTATATTTCTGCGTAACGTTCCTTCATGAATATTTCACCCATATGCGACATTTTAACATTTGAATAGGAGACAATACCATCTAAAAAAGAGTGTAAGTGAGTGATTATGGAGTTTAACGGAAAGCTTTCAGCCATTTGCAACGACATCTTCAAAAGAACCATGAAACACAGATTGCCCCATTCTATTGCTATTCTGATAAATAGATAATTCACACATAAGCTAATAATTAATTAATCCATGGACCAATTGTGTACAAACCACAAAACACCTGTATTAACTCTCTCTATGCTGGAAGCAACCGGATATGCCTTAACAAGCTGCATCTGTATCTAATCCAACAGTGATGGGGTTAAATCATCATAGCTCGCCTGAATTATCTCCCTTATAATTACTTTCAGGTTCCTATGACTGTACCACTATCTCAGTTTAAACGAACCTGGTAAATAAGTACTTCATTTTTCCACCTTATCTGTATGTCACACAAGTAGAAGGTAATGAAAACTGAATTGCTCATTTAAACAGTCAAACAGCAGAAGAAGAAATAGCTTGGCTTTCTCCGATATAATGGTGGATTTTTGTCTTTAAAATTTATTTATTTATTCATTGTTTTAACCACATGCGATTTCTTTCTAAAATGAAAAACTATATTCTTTTCTATTTCTTAAAAAAAATGTACCTGTATATTTATGGAATGATTCAACGAGACATTCGTGATTTATGCTAAGACTCTGGCAACCACTGTGATGTATGAATGCCTATAATAGCAAATTGATACAGTACTCCCTCGATATAACGCTGAAGTTGGGGTCCATGACATGCCACCCGCGTTATAATACCCGTATTATATCAACAAATATAATTGGAGAAAAATAAAAAAATTTTAATGAGGTCCACGTTGGACCCCGCATTGTATCCGAATCCACGGTGCATCGAAGGACGTTATATCGAGGGAGCACTGTATCAGTATGCTATAGCCATACAGCCCTGGTCCATATGTTGGACTGAACTCAGTGACATCTACAGGAATGTAGTATGGTTCCTATTGTACCAGAGAGCTAGGGGTTAACTGAGCAGTATCCCTCGGCCTCTGTGATGTATTACACACCATCCGGAGATGGTTGTCGATGGATACCAGAAGATCAGAAAGTACCAAGGGAGATAACCCAACAAGTTTGACACAACTGGGCTAATTTGAAGTCGTGTAATTCTGTCTAGCAGGTACCAATTGATGAGTATTTAATACTACTATGACAACAGTTACAGTATTGAATACTAGGGTTGCAGACAACAGTTACACAGTATTTAATACTCTAGGGTTGTGAATTGGTTGTGATTTCATAATCGGTCATAACAATATTGAATAATGTTGCAATGTTAGTGTAAAACTAATGACAAAAAAAAAATCCCAAATTAGAATGATAAAATTATCCACGATATAATTAAAAACAACAATTTGCCCACAAGGAAATGTTGCATTAGTGTTGGTGTGTGAAGCTCACCTTTCTGAGGGTCTACTGGCAGCAAGAATTGGCAAAAATATCACATAATTGTACAACACATTACAATCAACAACTAGATAACAACCTGCATTTATACTTCTAAAGACGTTTTATTAATGAATTTCGGTTTTAGCAAATTTTGGATGGTGGCTTGTTCATCCACCATAATGGCGCCATTACATACCAAAGATTACAACACTTTCTGAGTACGATTCCATAGTTAATTCAAAGTTTTGTTCACAAATCCACACATTAAATTTGAGCTTGAACATGAAATCACATACATCGTACTCAAAACATTTCGTAATCTTTGGGCGAGGGTTACCATATGTGTAGCTGAGGGTATTTTAACGTTGATTCGCCAGTACAGTAGCTGTACTATGTTTACTTTCTATATTAAATTGATGTGGATTCATCTGCAGCTACACGCCTGGTAATCGTACGCAGACACCGCAATATTCACATAATTTTCAAGGAAAACCAAACTTACTCTATGAAGTACGCCTGGCCGTCTTCCGTGAACGCCATTTCCCAGTTAGGAGGAAGTGGTCCGAGATTGGACGAGCTGTGAGCGCGCTCCAGGGACTTCTTTCTGCTCATTGGTGGCGGCAGTGGATCCTCATTGGACGGCACGGGAGACGGTCCGCCTTCGTTGGTGCTTTTTGTTCGTTTCCGCTTGCCCTCGCTGAAGGGGTGCATACTGGGTAGTTGAGCAGTGGAGTTGGATCGGCGTACAGGGCCGGTCGGTTCTCGTGGGGGTTTGGGGGTCCCATACTGGTTGCCTAGGATACAGGAGAAATTGTCATGTAAAACTAGCCTACTAGGAGACACATAAATTAATAATACAATAATTAATTAATTAGTTAGTAAGAACTCAAGTTTACAATATTTTCGACAACAACAAAAACAATAAATGAAATAACGCTCGTCTCAATAACTCAAAATCAATATTGGAGAAAACTCAAACTCAATAAATTTGATTTGATTTTTTTAAAATCATCTCACAGTAATTGAAGTAAGTAAAGATGCAATTAATTATATTAATATAGCCACAGCAACTGAAGGTTTCAGTGAGGAGGATACTGTATTAATTATGGGTCCGGTCCCTTTAAAAGCTCGCACAATACCTGTCCATTGTTATGTGTAGATAATTCTGTACCAAGGTGTGTAATGTAATTCAATGCTAATAACTAGATGTTCAATACTACTACATAACTTTGGTCCAATATTATTATACTTGTAGGAAAACGACTTGTTCACTAGTGTAAGGGAGGTAACTCTTCTTTTATTAATAGTCCAAACAACCCATAACAAAAGCAGAGCAAGCACTCATAAAATCATAACACATACACATTTCAATCCCTGAGATATTATTTCAATTTAATAGGAAGAATATTAATGATATCTTATAATAAATTAATATTTGATGGATAAACTATTGAAAAATAAACAAGCCAACACCTAAAAAAACACACACACAAAAACATTATTTGCGATAAAAAGAAAACTTTTACCGGTCACTTACCGTCATAAATACCGCTTTCCAGCAAATCCCCTGATTTCTCGAGTACGATGAAGTCCTCCATTGACAGGAAGTTGTAGTCGACTCCATGAACCTCGCCTGGCCTCGGGTGGCGAGTCGTGCCTGGATGTGCATCAATGAACACATCAATTTACAATGTTACACTTCAATGGTTCACGTCGTATAAAATTAAATTCTATGAACATTTTGTTCTCTGAACTTACAAAGCTTGTAAAATATGCACTAAATATTTGAGACAAAAGAAAGGTTGCAATATTATATTAACATTAGTTTTTCTAAGTTCACCTTCATTTTACATTTAAATTAGCTAAAGATACAGGTACATTATTGATTTCACCGAGATACAGGTACAATATTGATTTTTACCGAGTAACCTACAATCAACTTGGCATTTCAGTTTCAATACAGTAAAAACACAGTAATTATGTTTTCCAAGTAATTAATGATATCTCCAATTTATTGAAATAAGTTCATAGTTTTCTGATTTTGATGAAATTTCTTAAAATTTCCATTTTATGACCACATGTGAAACAGATAAAGTATCAGCTTAACAATATTACTATAGATTATGCACAACCTGGATACAATGTTTCGGCTTGAAAACTTTGGATGCCACTCACATTGATCGCTATTGCTCTCATAATTACAGAACCATTAGACATTTCATCTGAATGTGTATACAATAGTGCACACAACATAGCTCCTTGAGAATCCACTCAGTCACAAAGCTTGCCAAAATATTTGCATTTCAATCAGATATAAATTGGTTTATTTCAGTATCTAGTACTACCTGACTTTTAGCAAAGCAGCCATGGCACAACCTAGATTTATGCTTTTCTATAAGCAACAAGTAATTATCTTGCCTAAACTTGTGGTATCTTTTATCGTTATTGTGAAGTTACTGTTTTACTTTGCAATGGAAATTCTTCATCCATGCGATGATATATAAATCACTAATGGTAAAAATGTCCATGATGAATTTCACCCATAACCTTCTCCATGCTGAAGGCAATCGGAGATGCCCTAAAGAACAGTGCATGTGCATAATCCAGCAGGGAGAGAGTTAATACAGCTAGAAGATACAGGCACTGAGTACAATGAGCACAGACGTTAATTGATGACAGAATGGAAATGTGGACATAGCACCAGATTAACCCTCCTGCTCTCATGGTTAACTCAAACAGACTTAATTGACACAATGATAAATTGGCAAAGATCTACCATCCCACTGAAACCAGACCCCAAAAAGGTGGATTAACCTCCTGATAAGTCATAAAAGAAAGCAGAATGAAGGACATGATTTTTCTTGATTCTGAAATTACAAGATTGCAGTTACCATGGTTATATGGAGAAAAGCTAGTGAATGAATATGGAGTAACATCGCTTCAAGAATCTTTCACCCATTTATATTAGGACAAAAATTAATGAATATTCATAAATAGTACATTTATATTTATATTAGGACAAATATGGAGGAGAACAATACATTTTGAGTATGTAATAATTTGAACATGATCTATTAGTGCTTAGATGTTCATTAGACATGTGTAGATTCATTCATATAGTGCAAGTCCAAATTCTCAGAGCCATGTGTGCTTGCTTTGATTAGTTCATTAGCCATGATGGCCAACCAGACAAATCAATCACCATTGTCCATAGCAAGAGGAACCCTAGCTAGCCGCTAAGGATATTACAGAACATACATGGATCCATAGAATCAACCGCTTTTTGAATGCTAAAAATAAATGGTGCTATAGAATCAAAAGTGAGATCATATTTGAATTGTAAAAATACATGAATTCATAGAATCAACAGGGATAGAAATTAACACTTTTTAAAACTTTTTTTTGTTTGCATTGGTGTTTAAGGTCGCTTTCTAGAATCTTTCACTAATATCACAACTTGTCAGTTTAGGGCAGGAGGAAACCTGCAACATGCGTAGCGCTGAATGTTGCAGTAACTGCATTGCCAATCTACAGTCAGTTCGCTAGCCCAGGCCATTTCTCCCAATGCTAAAGGTATCCTAAGGACTAGTAGAAATTCATAACATTTGTTATTTGTATCACTGTTCAAATAAGTTAGTTTCTATCGCTGTTTAGTAATATTGTCATTGTGTCCAGTATGTTTAGTAATTATTGTCATTATGTCCAGTATGTTTAGTAATATTGTCATTGTATCTGATGGCCTCCAGGTTACCGATACCTGCGTCTGGACGGCACCACCAAGTCCGACGACCGAGGCCACCTGCTGCAGTTGTTCAACCAGCCCGATTCCCCGTACTTTATCTTCCTGCTCAGTACTCGCGCCGGCGGTCTGGGTTTGAATCTGCAGGCTGCCGACACCGTCGTCATCTACGACTCCGACTGGAACCCACATCAGGTCAGAAACTTAGTACTTGTTACCATATGTACTTCAGAAACCATTTTAGAGATGACCAAATTAAGTATTTAATTAATTATATGAGAATAGCAGTACAATTTTTAGAACAGCAAAAAAAAAATAGAGTGTACAAATAATAGAAAATTACAATGAGTAAACTTGCTATACCGTATTTGTAGTTTAGGGTTGAAAATAAAAAGAAATTGGCGATTTTCCATCTACTACAGTGTTCGATTTAATGTGAAAGTTAAGTTATAAATCTTGACATATTTCATGAATAACAAAGTGATAAGTTTCTGAAGTAGATTTGGTGACAAATTCAAATAATATTAGAATTTGTCACCAAATGTACTTCTGAAAATATTCAATGTTCATTTTATTTCATAACTCAAAACAGCTAAACCAAACAATTTAATACATAATACCCAAAACAGAGTTTCATCAACCATTTATTTCTGGTCTGCAGGACTTGCAAGCTCAGGACCGAGCTCATCGTATCGGCCAGAAGGCGGAGGTTCGCGTGCTGCGTCTGATGACGGTCAACAGCGTGGAGGAGCGGATCCTGGCTGCCGCGCGGTACAAGCTGAACGTAGACGAGAAGGTCATCCAGGCCGGCATGTTCGACCAGAAGTCCACCGGCGTGGAGAGACGCCAGTTCCTCAATGAGCTGTTGACTGCCGAACAGAACGGAGAGGAGGTGAGACTAAGCTGGCTGATACATGCGACAGGGAGCTCTCATTGAGCTACTGATTCTTGCAGTCACCCACGCTCATACCCGCATATCCTACTACGTCATTAGTAAAGGTGGAATTCACTGAATCAAGGGGGTTGATGGCCCTCTCAATAATTTAGCCACCCAAGAAAAGGGCTATTCATAAAACTAAAAAAAAAAGCTTTTTTTGTCTTCCTACTTCATCATAAAGCTTCCGATGCAAATGAGGACCATGTGTCTATGACAGTCATCAGTCACAATAGCATTAATTGAATTCAGTTGTATTCATAGGACAGAGCATAACCTAATAGTGGCGTTTCTTTTGTCAAACCAGCCAGGTTTGCCGGGCACCGTTTAGGGAACTTCATGCGGCTAGACTGTTTTATTTGACAATTACCCAGCAAGTTCCTAGTTGGCTTGAGCCGCTTGCGCTGGTTCTGGTGACCGGCGCATCTCGGCTAGATTGGGCTTGCCAAAAACAATTTGGTACTGAGTAGACTGAGCCAAGTCCTCGGGGTTGCTTTGTTTGCACGTGCCCATACTCTTGAACCAGAAAAAGCAGCTAGTCGGTATGGCAAATCGAGCAGCCTTTGTGCCATTTAATGATGAGAAACACTAATATATTTCAGGATGAGGATGAGGTCCCCGACGATGAAACTATCAACCAGATGTTGGCTCGAGGAGAGGACGAATTTGAACTCTATCAGGTATTCACATTATGTTAAATGTCAGATAGATATTGCAATTCACAATCAATATTACACTGTACTATTCACCAATTGTGTACGAAAATTGATTTAATATTTAGTATTTTTGTGGATGTTTTTATTATTCCTGTTATTTAATACTTATTCATATAGATATCAGTACATGCACTGTAAAAATTAATTAAATTTAAATTGAAACGCTGATTGTTACAGAAAATCGACATTGAGCGTCGACGTGGTGAAGCCAGGGATGGCGACAAGAGGAAGCCGCGGCTGATGGAGACCGAGGAGCTGCCTGAATGGATCGTCAAGAACGAAGACGAGGTGGACCGGCTGACGTGCGAGGAGGAGGACGACAAGTTGTTTGGTCGTGGGTCTCGTCAACGGAAGGAAGTGGACTATTCCGATCAGCTGACCGAGAAACAGTGGCTCAGGGTACGTAGCTCACATGAACAGATGGAAACTTTGACAATATCATGTCTGGAAATCATGAATGAATTAATTAATGCTTATGTCGCAGCAGCAATATTCCACCTATATGCGACAAGGAGAAAGCATGTGGAACTACATATCTACATATGTATGATTTGTAAAAATCTGTGATGAAGTTTTTCAAATTTGGATCTCATTGCGTATGGTTAATAGATTCCCACTGTGACGTAAAACAAAACACTTGTGCTTTGATCATCGCATATTGGTGGAATATGCTCCCAGTATGAGTAACGTTAAGCGACAAATCACTCATTTAACCCTCTCCCTGCTGAAGGCGACTTAAGTTGCCTGATCACATGCAGAAATAGAACACTTCGATTCTATTCAGCAGGGAGAAGGTTAATGGGTAAAAGATTCCTGCTATGACCTAAACATTTGACCTTAACATTTCAGGCTATTGAGGACGGCAATCTGGATGAGGTCGAGGACAAACAGAAGGTCACTAAGAAGGGACGCAAACGAAAACCTCCGGTGGAGGATGTCGAGGAACACACCCCCAAGGTGAAGAAGAGGCGAGGTCGACCTCCTGTCGAAAAGATGACGCCTAACCCACCAAAACTTACCAAAACAATGAAGAAGATCCTGGAGATTGTGATCAGCTACAAAGATAGGTAGGGAGAATATTGGCATGGGCAATCTTAAAGAAACATTTTGATGATTAGGCTAGTTGCATGCGGGCGGGTGTTAGCGCAGTGGTAGAATGTTATTATTATTATGATATTAGTGAAAGACTCTAGAAAGTGACTAATCCCCAATTTAAACAAAAATATTTAAAAAATAAAAATAGACTAAAATATTTAGTACCTATAACTCAAATTTGGCATATTTATATGCTACAAGTGAAAGAATCATGGTTTTTCTTATAAATAAATGAAAACATTGGTAAGTTATAACCATGCATTTCAATGAAGCTAACTGTCTTGTTGTTACTTGCAGTGATGGGCGAATATTAAGCAGTATGTTCATGCAGCTACCGTCCAAGAAGGAACTGCCAGAATATTACGAGATCATCAGGAAAGCTGTGGACTTCAGGAAAATCAAGGTGAGTTTGCACAGAGCTTTAATTATTCCAACACGAAGGTTATAGCCGAAATACAACAAAAATATTTACATGGTGATGCTTGTATGTTCTTTGACAGTCCTTTATAAATATATTTGGGAACTGCCATCCATTAGAAAGTGTCATAGTATTAATGTTCAATTTGGATAATTGCTGCAGATGAGTGAAATATTTCTGCTGTAACATAATGCACCAATAAAATAATCAATTAAAAATAAAATAAATTAAAGAGACCATTATCACTCATTCAAGGCCAGTACTGACATTTCCACGTCTCGGTTTCTCTCCAGCAACGTATCATTGACCACAAGTACCGGAGCGTGGACGACCTGGAGAATGACGTCATGCTGCTGTGTAAGAACGCTCAAGCCTACAACGTGGAGGGATCACTGGTGAGCTGCCGTCATTATATAGGCCCTGTTCAATTCACCGCGGGTACCGTGTACACCGGACTGTTTTGTCAAAGGAACAACCCGCACTGTCAGGGACCTGTGCGGTCTGTACTCATAGCGAGGTGGTGCGGTCTGTACTCATAGTGAGGTGGTGCGGTCTGTACTCATAGCGAGGTGGTGCGGTCTGTACTCGTAGCGAGGTGGTGCGGTCTGTACTCATAGCAAGGTGGTGCTGTCTGTACTCGTAGCGAGGTGGTGCGGTCTGTACTCATAGCAAGGTGGTGCGGTCTGTACTCATAGCGAGGTGGTGCAGTCTGTACTCATAGCGAGGTATTACGGTCTGTACTCATAGCGAGGTGGTGCGGTCTGTACTCATAGCGAGGTGGTGCGGTCTGTACTCATAGCGAGGTGGTGCAGTCTGTACTCGTAGCGAGGTGGTGCGGTCTGTACTATAGCGAGGTGGTGCAGACCGTGCATGGAAAGTAGTCACGTCACACATCTAAGGGCAGTCTTTGTTCCTTTCACTTGATATGACTGGACAGATAACTGTCAAAGTTCACTATGCACGGTTGAAAGGAACAGCCCCTATGTTACAGAGGAACCTCCCTATGTTAATATCTACTCCCATGCACTTCCGGAAGCCCCCAGTAGGGAGAGGGTTGATTGATGTAATAAAAGTAATATTTGCTCTCCTGTTCTAGGCAGAAGAACCTAGTAAATTTCTATTTTGATACTTACTGAAAATGTTTCTGCTTTTGCTACTTACTTTCCCTTGTTATTTTTCTTAGTAAGTATTTTTCGTGATTTTCCACAGATCTACGAGGACTCTATCGTGATCCAGTCAGTGTTTACGAGTGCCAGGGAGCGTCTAGAGAAGGAGGGTGTTGTGTCATCTGGAGAAAGCGAAAGTGAGGAGGAGGAAGAGGAGAGAGACGAAGATCAGCAGGACCAGGACGAGGAAGAAGAGGACGATGAAGATAGTGAGTTATTGCCCTTTGGATAGATTTTGCCCACTTGGTAGATGAGGAAGGGCTTGTATTGATCTGGGTAATGCTCCTTTCTAATGTCCAGTACATGTCTAGTACATGTTGTGTTCTTTAGAATGGAGTGAGCCAGCACAGCACAGTGCCAGTGGCAGCCATGTTGGATTGTGTACTGTGCCGTCTGTGCCGTCTGCACCACCTATTTCGCTGGTACATGTCCCTGACAGAAAGTACACTGCACAGTGTTGCTCCTTTCTAACCGCACATGTCTCGGACATGTCCCGGACAGAAAATACAGACAGCACATGTACTGGACATTAGAAAGGAGCACTACGTGTGCAGCAGCCACGACAGTTAAATGCACAGTTTTCCATTGTTTTGCTGGCCAGCAGACGTTTCCTGTACGGTTTCAGTGTGAACAGTGATCTGTTGCGACGAAAATGCATTAGGTCTGAACGGGCCTTGACATGGTTTATTTCCTTGATTATAGTAACATTTTGTACATGGTTAACCTTGACCAGACTTGGTTTGCGTTTCATGAAAGGGGTGTATATTTATGCCGGATGTAAATGAGGTAATACAATCAGGGTTCGCCTCTAATGAAAATATGTTGCTGGTCCACAGGACCAGCAAGTTCAAAAAGTTGCTGGTCCTGCTGAAAAGTTGCTGGTCCGGTTTGCTTTTTTAATTGTGTATAAATATTTAATATTAACCGAAATATGAATGAG
>JAUTBZ010136055.1:0-13433 GCA_032361785.1 Lepetodrilus galriftensis | reverse complement strand
AGCAAAGAAAGATTACTGTGAAATTTGGGCATATTTGTTCTATTGGAAAGGTTATAGAACCGCTTAGCAACAATGTCTTGTTACAATACATGCGTTCCCTTAAATTTTTCTTTCAGTATATTATCCATTAATGGGGTAGCTGAAGCCATATGATGGATCACTACAATATTCACCACGTCTCAAAGAAGCGCACGAATGCATGTAAATATATATTAATGTAGCATACAAAAACATCTAGGTATACACGCAGGTCGCCTCTATCACACCACGCACCACGCTGAGAGCCAGGGAGTACCACTGTAGAGGCATACAGAAGCTAGATGTCACGTTCTCCTTCTCCCAGTTTCCGTCCACACTGCAGACAATCTCAGTAGGACCACACGACTTAGTACCAGGTTCGCACTTCAGGTCGTCCTCAGCTCCTATGGTGGTGTCCGTACCAAGGGTGGGCTTCACAGATCCACCCACACCACAGTCTGGCACTGGTCCTCGCAGGGCTGTAACAGGGTAGTGCAATTGCATGCAGTAAAGTTCATATTAGTAGATGGCCAAATCTTGTTGGAGCTCATAATCCAAGTTTACCCTACACGTCCGTGTGGGGTAGCTGAAGCCACGTCCGTGTAGGGTCGACTTGATTTTGGCCCCACTGGCTCTCGGACTATATTGGTCATAGGTTTTATTTCTGTCACCATATCATCCCATGGTGTACATATTTACGATAGTTCCACTACCAATGTCAAATCTATATTACATGGGGTGCAAACACAGGAAAATTAAGGTCCATATATTTGCCAAATGGCTATGCGCCTTAGGAAAGTATGTTCTTGATTTGTATACATATACACGCATGCACACAACAATATCACACAGATGTACACACGCACACAACAATATCACACACACGCACACACGCACACACGCACACACACACGCGCTTGCACGCGCGCGTATGCACACACATTTGTAAAGAGCACTATATACCACTGGGCGTCGGCGAGAGGAAGAAGAGTTTCTACAGCTCATATCAATACTCGTTAATCGCATATTTAAAAACACGACGGCACATGCGTCAGAGACAACGTACTTCTCGGATAAATGACGAGATCACGGAAAGTTACGTTTCCGGTGATCGAGAGAGTGTTGAGGAGATCCACATCGACCACGTGACTATAAACCGATACCACTGCTCCGTCGACATGTATCTACAACACCGCACGTCATGCATGATAATGATTGATTGAATAACTGTTTTAACTAATATAATATGTATTCTATTTGTAACGTTCCTTCAAATAATTGAATGAACAGCAGACATGCATTATTCGACTAACTTATTACTGACGTACGAACTATGAGATGCTGGGAATATTATTGTGAAGATATATTTCAATAATTTAAGTATATGAGTTTATGCTGAGTGGATGTTGGAAAAAGAATCTACATATCTCAGTTACTTTCGTATGATGTTTCCATAAAGCAGTATTACATATCGCAATATTATTGTGTGTATATATACAACACATTTACAAACGTTCAATATATCTTGAAAACAAATAAAGCTACCTTAAAGTTATCTGTTTCGATATATATTGCAATATGAGATTCCTTGTTCTTTTCAAAAGGGAATGTTGCCGTAATCTTTCCGCCGCCATCCTTTCCACTGGCAGTATTTGAGAGTGTTACTTCCAGAAGTTCAAAGTTCGCTGTCATGCGTAGATTGACATCAGATCCTCCGAGTAATGCCAAAGTAAATCTGGAATGAAGCAACATGTCAAATTATATTTATATACATTAACTTGACGAAGGACATGTTTTATCGAGTACACCATGGACAGGTTGTATAAACCTATCGGTATAGTATATTATTATTAAATTAAGACATGTGTAGCAATTCGCAGCCTTAAATAATATGGTATTGCATGTTGCGAGCACATTTATAGCCAATCACAACCTTCACAAATATAGAATAGCATGTCGCCAGCATGCTTTATCATCAAATTGAATAGCTTCATAGTTATAGCTACGAGAACAATCGTTGTATTACAACCAGTTATGCAAGAAACACTTGGTTAATTAAATATTAAAACGACACATCGTGTTTATCATGCAGAAACGACATGCCTCAATCTATCCTTATAATTACTAGTGAAAAGTCTGGTCCTATGTGATTTCAAATTACAAATGTGATAGTATGATGACCTAAATCAGTCAATAAGCATTGAACCATCAGATCTGACATGGAATATTATTGACGCATTGTCTGTATATAGACAGATCAAATAAGTTTATAAGTTCAATATACAATAGGATATGATCAGGGGCGGATTCAAGGGGGTGGGGGTGGTGGCGATGGGTGTGGGGGCTCACCCGGCTTGCGCCCCCTAGAATTCTATTAATAAACATATATTTTGTATTATGGTGAAATTATGAGCCCCCTCTAAAATGCACTTTGAGCACCCCCTAACCTGAAAGTCTGGATCCGCCCCTGGTTTATGGAAGACAAATTTATTATTTCATAGACAAAACTGCAAATAAACATTGAACATTTTTTTTATCGCAATTTCTAAATTTTCGACTTTTTACCATATACTCATAAATACAACTTTAATGTATACATTAATATTGCCCTAAATCCATGCTCTAAAGTGCTAAGTAACTAAAAGTTTTCTTACTCATCAACTTTGAAGAGGACCGTCCCTCTCTTCTCGTCCTTGATCAGGTCGTAGTACGGGAATCGTTCCCGGTACAGCTGTACTTGAGGGTCGTCAAAGTGGCGTCCGATTATGTGAGTCAGATACCAGAAGGACTTGCGAGGAAACCGCACAGACTGTAAACAGAGTCGGCGAGAGATCAGAATACGAGTGGTGGAACATGAATGAGGTGGTGTTGGCGGAATGATGTGGGGTATGGAGTGGTGCGGTGGAACATGAATGAGGTGGTGTTGGAGGAATGACGTGGGGTATGGAGTGGTGCGGTGGAACATGAATGAGGTGGTGTTGGAGGAATGACGTGGGGTAGGGAGTGGTGCGAGTTTATGCAAGGGTGGAAATGGCACCGAGGGTTGGATGGGTGGCAGGTGGAATGAGACGAGGTGGTCGTCTCGTAAAAAAGTTTACGGACGAAAAGTAGGATTACATGATGGTTTAACAAATGTTTTTATCATCAGTTAATTACCGCTTTATTGTTTTACGTCACAGCGGGAATTTGTCACCCATACCTTTATCATAACTCCCATGGATTGAAACAATGGGCATCTATTTTGCGGCTATATTGGATAATGTCATGATGGTGACAACTATTTTCTTTTGTAATTGGGGGTTTAGAGTCGTTTTCAAGATTATTTCACAAATATCACGACTTGTCAGTTTACAAAAATCAATATTGTAGTGATCTGTCTATAAATGGCGAAGGCCTGTGGGGTCGGTATCGTGGTATGAACGCCCACAGATGTCACTCACTGTGGAGTAGGCCTGGTTATCAAACTGTCGCTCTCCGTCGCGGAAGGCCACAATTGTCCGTGTTTTCCGAGTGGATTCTTTGTTCAACACTATCTCCATGGGAACGCCCGGCTGATGGTGAAAAAGAAAGAATATTATTTATCTTTGGTAGATTTGAATTGCAAATTGTATATACATGCAGTAACTGAAAATCTATGAAAATGAGGGTAATAATATATCGTTAGGAATATTAGCAGGCTTTCACACAATATAATAATAATGTGAACATTTATATTGTGCCAAACCTACGCTCTGAAGTATGCTCAAAATGCTACGTTATTAACGCATTCAATGTGCACTTGTGTCATCTTTTCAACTCCCTGGTGAGTATACAACACACAAAAAGATATACAGAAATTCTAACAATGAACAATGTTTTGATTGATTGAATTAACGTTTAACGTCGCGACGGGAATATCTCACCCATAGGCGACGACGATTGGACAATGAAAAACCTACCTGGGGCCGATGATGCTCTTGAAACTGGGCTCCCGCCACAATAGAAAGCGTTGACCTTACAATAGTTGTATGTCACAAGAGCGTCATGCGACCTGGACCCTGTATGGTAAGTTTCTACGGCATGTTTTAAAATTAATTGATTGATTTAACGTTTAACGTCGGGGTGGGAGAATTTCACCCATAGACGACGACTCAAGCAGAGATTCAAACTTCTAATCATTCAAGCATACAAGAAGGTACAGTGCTCCCTCGATATAACGCTGTAGCTGGGGTCCATGACATGCCACCCGCGTTATAATACCCATATCTATATCAACAAATATAATTGGAGAAAAAAAGTTTGTTTGTTTTTTAAATGGGGTCTGTGGTGCATCGAAGGGTGTTATATCGAGGGAGCATTGTATCACTTCGAATTCTGATGAATATCAAAACTATTACCTTGACAATGGCAATCTTGATGAACTCTGCTCCGAGATCAATAGACATCACTGCCACGCCCGCTGTAAAGTAAAACACAAAACTATGCACATGTCGTCACTTTCAACATACTTTCAAGGACTATGAACACGAGTGAGTGAGTGAGTGAAGTATTATTTTACATCACAGCTGGCTTCTTTGAAGACTTTGACCCATGAACTACGACCAAAATGAACGA
Organism: Lepetodrilus galriftensis; assembly: GCA_032361785.1. Lineage (NCBI taxonomy): Eukaryota > Metazoa > Mollusca > Gastropoda > Lepetellida > Lepetodrilidae > Lepetodrilus > Lepetodrilus galriftensis. Next base: position 8,822 of record JAUTBZ010136055.1, on the reverse strand, counting down.
AAGTATCAATTCTGACAATTACCCTAATAATTCAAACAGGAGAAAATAATAAAATTTATAGCCGTTCGATTTATTAGGAAGATACGAAAATGGAAAATGATTGGTGATCGTATAATTAGGGACAACCAAATTGAAGTATAAACTATTTCCTGGCTTTAGGGTATGAACAAATATGTTGGTGATTAATTTAGATCTATTAGATTAATAGGGTAATTATGGTAAATGGCGTCTGTCTACGGAGATACAGTTTGATTTATTAAATGTGTTTTTCGTGGACAATTGTGAGATTTGGTGTGGTGTTGGCCTAGTAGTTTCCTCCCATAGGCTTCATAGGAGGATTGTGGCCGGTGATTCCATGCTATTTCTCCCAATGATAAAGGTATCCCAACATCCTATTGTTTACAGTATACCACTTTTGAACATTGGTGTGGTGTTCTCTCCCGCAGAAGTTGGCTGCGCATTTTGCTACATTAGCGGCTATGGGACGAGTATGGCCGGTGAAGTGAGTACAGCTCAGCATAATCACTGCCCCGCGATAAATAGGGCCAAGGCGACCATTGAGCGTCCTGGCCAGTTTTACGGTGGCACAAGGGAGGCACGACGATCGCCTTCCTGTGTAAAGGGGGCCTTACTGAATATAACGAAAGGCATGTACACCTTTCCTAGTTATGCTGATAGGTGACCCTCGATTTGGATATCATGATTGACCATCGAAGTGTATCCTGGGTACACTTTGATGTACCCAGGTTTCGAGTTCCCATCTTTCACATTGAGAAAACGTTTAGTCCTGAAATCTTTCACACTTCGTTATATCGAAGTACCCAGGTTGAGAGTGACCCTATCAGCCCTAGTTATCTGCCCTTAGCGTAAACTACCCTATCCGGCTATCGACCGCTATGTTTTAATCATCCATCCATCTTATTTGTTACGACTGTCTAGGTTTTGTATTTGTTTATCGCAAATACACGATATATACCGAATATTAGTTCAACGAAATTTCTGAAACTTGAAGAACTAAAGGGAACATATGGTTTTGTAATATGCTGACCTGTCATAACAGCAACTGTTACTGCGAGCAGCCATCTTTTATTTCTGCAACAAATAAACACGTCATTTCAACTGGACAAAAACATATCAAGCCTAGAATAAATAATTCAAATACTTCCGACAGTACTCATGTAGCTTAAGAATATTATTCCTTCTACCATACAGGTGTTCTATATGTTGTTGTGATTAAAAGTTTTGGAAAACGCGCACTTTCAGCGTTGTTCAGCAGTCAAAGATGTTTACAAAATGGCGGACAGAAAAACATCCGAACATTTCCATACCGTCAAGGACGGCATAGAGCATACTCGGCCGTAAGCGTTCGCTAGGTTGAATACCATTGCAAGAAAACAGCATTTAGCTCCCAAAAGCACTTATTACATTTTGCACTATTCGCTTCAGTATATATTTAATAAGCACCTGTTCCAGGGTACTGAAGCATGCAGAGTTTTAACTGTGTACACGCCTAACACACGGATTGATAACATGGTAACATAAAGTCGATTTGATATTTATTTGATTAATTAATAAATCATATTTATGCACTATTTATTTTAATTTATGAAAACATTTCAATCATTTAAACTTATGCACCATAAGTGTGAACGTGTACACGCATCATCATTCATATTTTATTACTTGACCTGATGTTGAAATAATTTCCTGTAACTATTTATAAACATGACATTACTTGACATATCATAATATGTCGTAGTATCATAGCAGTACCATGATCATAATAAGTGGGTACATGTTTAGTAGATGTTTACCATCAGATCAATCTTTAAATATTTAAATCATGATTTAAATATTGATTAACTTGAAGCAAATCTTTTTGTTGTTGTTTTTTTCAAACATAACTCATATGTTTTTTGCTTACACTTTATAAGAATAATGAATGTGATTAACACAGAAGGTTAAGGGTTAATATATTTGGTGATTTGAGCATAATGCACATAATGATTTTTGCGTAGAATGATTTTTGCGTAGTCACCATAGATTATCTGTACACGTGTAGTGGGAAATTGCCATGAAATGTTTATAGTGTACAGTATAATTACTGTAATGTTAACAGTTTGCTGTAAATTGTAAGGATATACATTGGGTCTGTGTACCGCAATACCCAAAATATTGCATCAGCATGTTGCTAGGAAGCATAAGTGGGGCAAATTCTATTTTTAGACATCCGGTTTAACTATCAGGTGTAGGTGACATGTGCGTGGCTGTTGTTATTTTTACGTACCTTACGTTGTATCTGGAATTATTAATGATGAACCATGCTGAATAACATGATTCATCTTTGAATCAAATAGAAATTTAAGCACACAATCATAATAACAGCTTATTTAAGATTTTCTCTGGAGTTTTACTCAACCCAAGGCCTAGTATTCATGTTTGCATATATACCACCGGAACTTGAACAATTCTAGAAACGTCCTGGAATTCTAAAATAGATCTAACCTACTTATGGTCCCAATTGCAGTCCAAATGGGAACAACCATTTCTAACAACTAAACAGCACATACTGAATAATGATTATTATAGCTCTGACCACTAGTAGTTTCAAGGTATGGAAGTAGCATTAATTTTGTAAGATACCTGGAGGTATGATTAATTTTTTACTTAACACATTTTCTATGAGTACTTTGCATGATTGTGTACCTTTAAGTATAATAAGGGATGGCATTTATCTTATGCTTTTAGATCTACTGCTTTGCATGATTTTTTAAGAGAAAATTTAATAAATTTAGATGTTGTATGTAATCCTAGTAGTGGTACACAGGGCGCCAGCCTAGCATTTTGAGTTACTTGCAGGCAGGCCTATATTCAGATAAAGTTGCAAAGGCACCAATGTGGTGCTATACCGTATGTTTAAAATAAGAAGTTTTCCCACAGTGCAATTTAACTTGCCCGTACATTTGCCATATGTTAGTCTAGAGCCATGGATACATGTAAATATTGATTACAAAATTGATTTTGCAGATAAATTGTGAATTACAAGAATATGTAATTGTGTTCATTTTAGTCTAGTAGTTATCATGATTTGATATGGTGTTGTTACCTGTAAAAGATAGATGTAAGCTGTACCAATTGATATTGGTTTGATAAACATAATCATATTGGTGTCAGTTGAATAAATATAATCCTACATTATATTTCAGAATGGTGGTACAAACTGGCACTAAGCATCATCAAGATTCTACACCCGACAGTGGTGCTAATGGTGTGAAATCAGCAGATAGACAAAAAGAAAGCACATCTAAAAAATCCTACATGTTCAAGTCCCCCAAAGAGAATGCTGTAGACGCCGTGCCTGCATATGCCTTCCACGAGGGCCCAATTTTCGACATGGCAAAATACACGAAATCTACCTCAGTTCCTCCTGTGCACCACAAGAAGAGGGTGAAACCGTCGTCGCCGAAGTCTAAGTCTGATGCCATTGGAGGACCAGGAGGAGAAGTGCATCATTTCATATCAAAGACCCAGGCCAGTCAGTCCACCTTGGAAGCGCTGATGGCACGCGAGCCCGTGTCGCACGACCAGGTTGTCGTGGCGCCCGATCGGGGCAGTCCCGTCGGATCCTTCCACCCGATGTCGCAGCAGACAAAGAGCGCGTCTCTGAGCAGGGACATCTCGCCGTCACGGATCACGGCTCAGGTCGTGTCGGCGCTGTCGGAGAGTCCGAGTTACGCACCGCCATTGCTGCACTCGGCGCTGACCGGGAAGCTGACCCAGAGTCCGGCTGACCCACCCAGTCGGACGGTGATCCGGGGCGGCGCGGGCGGTGGCGACCACGACAAGCTGAGCAGTCAGACAATAAAGCATCTGCATGGTGTGGCTGGAATGGCAGGACTGCCGCAGAGAGGAGCGGGACACTCCCACATCCTCCAGCAGACTCTGCAGATAGGGAAAGAAGGAGGCGTAGGAGGTCCGCCACCAGTGAGACCTGTGTCTCCTTGGAGCAGTCAGTTGATGCAGTTGCACCATGATGCGGCGGACAAAGGTGCCTTCAGATCAGCATCTCCGCGCAGCAAAGTGCTGGCCGCTCATGGACTGGAATCGGAGAAAGGGGTCCCTGGTTCGTATCGATCTGTTTCACCGAGTGGCGGTCACATCTTTCAGCAAAGAGGTCACAAAGACGAGTCAGGAGGAATAGTGCTGCCCAGGTCTGTTTCGGAAGCGTTGGGATTCAGTACGATCAGTTCCGTGGCGCATGTGTCGGACATCAGTGTGCCGGTGTATACAAGCAGTGTTGTGAACAGCACGCCGACGACTATGGTGTATTCACATTCAGGAGTTCGCGGTCCGTCTGTGCCATCGATAGGGCTCGTGTCGGGATCCATACCGTCGGTACGGGCCGCTCCTCCGGGAGTCAGACTCGTGGGACCGCCTCTGGACAATCCTGGCTTCATGCCAAGAGAGCTAGCAGAAAGGATCGATGCAGAGTATTATCAGGCCGCCCTGAAGCGTGCGCAGTCTCCTGGACCTCCTCCGACCTCCAGGCAACCCAAAGACCACCTCCCGTCCTCGTACCCACGCCACCCTTCCTCCACTGCACAGACGATACGCGTAGTTGCCGCACCTTCGCACGTCGGACACATATCTCAAGGACCGCCTCCTGGACATAGATCAGTCTCCCCCCACGCAGGTCATCGGTCAGTTTCACCCCATGCAGGTCATAGGTCAGTCTCCCCCCACGCTGGTCAGCGGTCGGTTTCACCCCATGCAGTGCATCGGTCTGTCTCCCCCCATGCCGGACATAGGGGACAAGGTCGTGTCTCCCCGATGCCCGCCAGCCAGTCAGCTCAAGGCAAGGTCTCTCCAGCGCCCATGGGCAGCTACAGGGTGCAAACGACAGTGCTAGTCCCACACAGCCAGGGCAGGGTTTCCCCCGGACCACCGGCGGGACACCGCTCCCACTCCCCGGCTTCCGCTTTCCGTGGCCACCATGGACACGTGTCGCCGGTTGAGACGATGGAGCATCAGCAGATAAGCTCTCCTCCTCCCGCTCATAAACACCCGGAACTGCCCCCGACGTGTCGCTCGGTACAGCGTGCCGTCGATCTCACGAAGACACATCACAGCGCAGCTCCATCTGTCGCTTACAGCCTGGCACATGCCGCGGCAGCATCCGCGGCCCTCTCGGCACAGGGACACGTCAACGTCGGACTTCCACAGTTCAAGTCGCATCCGCAGAGTATTAAGGAAGAGTTCTCGGATGTCGACGTCCGACAGATATCTCGGCCACCCGCTCCTCATCCTCATCCTCCTCCTCACTATTCATCATCCAGCACTCAACAGTCGTTCATTCCTCATCATCTTCCCGCGCACAGCTCTCACACCAAAGGAGTCGTTCTGCCTCGTCACGTCAACCCGTTCACGTTCCCCGCCACGGCGACGGTGACTCACGGGCCAGAACCCGTGGGGTCTCACGTGGCGGCAGGAATGGGAGGATTGGAACAGTCGGGAGACAACACAACGCCGAATACGGCACCGTTCTCAGTCAGGTCTGTGTCGGACGCGTCTGAGTTCAAGCGTGTGTACACCGCGGGCAAAGACGGTTCCAATGAGATGCCACGTCTCCTGCCAGAAGTGCCACTCACCAAAGCCGAGGAAGACGAACGTACGTTCGTCGCATTCAATCACGTGGGTCAGATGTCTGTGGAGGGAGGGCGGAACGATACATCAGCTGTGAGTATTTTCTAATTTACACCATTAGCTTTTTCGTAATTTGGGAATTACAGTATATTTATAAGATTTTAAAATGGAATTCAATGTTCTTTGAATTTAGTCATGCCCAACTACACTTATGAAATCTAAATTCAGTGTTAAAATGTTGTCATTTAGATTTACATTTAATTTTTACCCACATAGATTTCAGTTTTGTGGAAAACTCTGATTTCAATTTGAAGCAAAGGTTTTCATGTTTGCAGAGTAATTGTAATGTCATTACTTAATTTGGCAAATGTCTCTTTCAGCTGTGTCCCTTTAACATGCGGCTGCACAATCTGGCCAACTTCCCTGTGAACAACACAAGCTACAGGTCTGGATACAGGGCCCATTCAATGGCAGTGCAGAGGGCAAAGTGAGTTCATATCATATTATACTTTAGGCCATAGTTATTTGAGTCCCTGGTTTATGGACCCGACAACCTGATTTCTTTCACTTTGGAAAAAAATAAAATATTTCTTTTATAAATATTCCTCCTTAGAACATTTTAATAATAAAATGGTGAAAGTGCAAGCCGTATTTAACCATAATTGAACATTAGATTTTCTTCGTCTACCGGAATATTGACTGCATATAAATGCTTTTTATTGCAGAGCATGTTCAATCACAAGTGCTGCCAAGTCGTTGGACATTCTGCGACAAAACTTACAGAAATGCATGACCAGAGAAATCGACAAAGTCGTACAGAATTACATGGATGTAAGTATGCTATTATTATTTTGTTTATTTGTACTTAATCATATCCCTGCTGCAGACACACAGATGCACTGATTATGATCAGTCCAGTAGAAGGAATCTGGAGTAAACGTATTATATTGTAATCAGCTCAAAATGCTTTCTAAATTACTGTCTATTTAATCAATTAGTTAAGATATTTACAAGCTGTGATATACCGGTAAGTGAAAGAACCTTGAAAACACAATTCAGAAGAATAAAATAAAGATGTTTCTTTAGCTGTGTAAATAAAGTACCCTTGAACTTTGTATGGAAAGGGTGCTATATATAAATATATGATGCTACTAATATTAATACTACTAATAACAGGGATCAAAATTAACACTAGCCTGCTAGCCCATGCCATTTCTCCCAATGCTAAAGGTATCCTAAGGACTAGTAGTACTGTAGTAGAAATTCACAACATTTGTTATTTTGATCACAATTCGTTGCCTACTATGGGTGAAATATCTCCACTGTGACATAAAGCATTATTTCATTCATACATTTAAAGTTACTTTCTATCGCTATAATAATAATATTTCAATTTTAGAAATTTTTCAAACCGGCCATTGAGAACATCCGTCTGAACAATGGCCAAGCTGCTGTCAGTGACGATCACATCCACTCTGTGTGTCGACAGATTCTAGAAGAGGTGAGATATAGACAAAGGCCATACATATCAGTAATGGTATATCCTTGATACTATATGTATTGTGCAGTGGTTGAAACAATCACAGTGCTATACTGAAGTTGTGATAATATCAAATGAAACAATCTTGAAACCGACTCTAAACCCCAATTTAAAAAACTATTTAAAAATATGGAAATGTGGCTTTAAAATGTTCATCATGTTTCCCTGTATCTTTATAATTACTAGTTTTGTGTTTAGGTTAAACTTACTCACACCGCATATCTTTATTTAGCATAGAAGGAAGTCATACCACAGTTAGTAAACTGGCCATAATAATATACCAGTAGATTGAACCATATTGTAAAATATAATATTATTTTCTTAATGTTTTACGGAATTACTAACATTCTTTGCAGGCCAAAAGGGTTTACGTGAGTGACACCCCACGACGTAGTGTGACGCCAGACAGGATTGACGATGCAGTATCGGAAACGGGAAGCAATGGTGGAAGAAGGCCATTGGTGGGTCACGTGTTCGGTCAAATACCATGCTATTTTTAACCCACTGTTGTGTTTGAGTGAAATGTTCCAGCTGTGAAGTAAGTATTTTGAGTTCAGTGGATATAAGGTCGTTTTCAATTTCAGGTTATTGGCCGGAGACGTCGTGGCTCAGACAGTAATTCCGAAGCAGGAAGCGATATCAGTTCAAAGGAGAAGAAAAGAGTATGTCATGTTTTTTTAATATTTTCTTTCACCTTAATTTTTATTGTGCTGGTGACAACCATCGATGCACTACGATAGTTCCAATGTTTGCAAATTTGTTATAGTTGTTCCCAAAGAATAGATTCATTAAATGTTCATCAGAATTTTCGATTAGCAACTCAATGACAATGATAGTCAGTGATATTGAACTGTCAGATTGTATTGGGTATCACCAGTGTCATGATGTGGCTATTTCTTGCATTTCAGAGGAAAGGGAGACCACCGCTGAGTGTAGGGTAAGTAGTTTTTGTGAAACTTTAGCAGTTTGAGTAGGATATATTGCAGTGTGTTGTTAATTTTTTTCAGTTGCTTTTCTGTTTTGCCAAGTGTCCCAAACAGTTCAGTAATGTTTTGTTTACTTACATATCCACAGTTTTATCCCTTGTTTGCTTATGTTTACCGGTACTATACATGCTATAAGGACATTTGGGAGTAGAAAAGGCTTTCAAATTTATTCTTAAAGTAACAAGAATCAAATTTATTCTAAACGTAATAAGATGGAAACAAATCGAGTTTTTGTTTAAAAATATAGTGACACTTGGCATAAATATTTATTTATAAAAATGTGTGAAATTTATTTCTCAATATTAACGTGCTGGGAACTTTGAACGTTACAGGCGAGGAGGGTCTATGAAAGCTGTCAAACCAAGTGAGCCTGTGAAGAGAGAAGGCCCAAAGGTAACATCCCAAAGCTGCTCATTAAAATATGTGCAGAATATGCAAGTGTGTGTCCAATGTGAAAGCACATGAACAACAACTGTCTGAGGTGCTGTAGTGCTAGTAATGTGTATTTATCATCTATTTTCTCATCTCATGTTTGTTAAATATTCTGGCGGGTGTGATAAGCATTTTGGTAGCATTATACAGTGCTCCCTCGATATAACGCCCTTCGATGCACCGCAGATTCGGATACAACGCAGGGTCCAATGTGGACCCCA
>JAUTBZ010136044.1:0-13436 GCA_032361785.1 Lepetodrilus galriftensis | reverse complement strand
AGGCTGCTGCTGCTGCTGCTGCTATTATTATTATTATTATTATTATTATTATTATTATTTTTTTTATTATTATTATTATTATTATTATTATTATTATTATTATTATTATTATTATTATTATTATATGGAGAATACATGCATTTACTGTTAGTTATGATACAGAGATACTAAGGGAGCATACGCATCCCGTGTTTAATACTAATTTAATTGCACGATGATAGTACTTATCGGACATAATGCTAGCAATGTGTTCAACATATGGGTATTTAGTACTATTTACAGTAATAAGGGGGTAACTATAATTTTCTAAGATTTGGGAGTGATGGGACAGAACAATAACATAATTATAGTCGTCAATTTGATACCATCTTCCTGTTTCAATTGGTTACATGTTCTCAATATTGAAAGAACGATACGTAGATACTCAATCAATTTCTAATAACTAGCCGCTTTCTGAAGAGTCGTATGAACCGTACAGGGGACAGCGAACCAGTTTAGCTAAGCGGCTTACTCAGCCGTGTGCTGATGGAACGCACCCCTGGTGGCACTTCGAGCAGTGTGGATCAATCCAAAACGCAAAGTTACTGATAACGTATCACATAATAATGTATAAAATGAAACTTTACTTTATAAGACTAGTATTAATAACACGACCAAAGTATTGATCACTGTTAACGCAACGGCAATGCCTACGCTTAAACATAAACGCATTCCTAATCACGGTGGACCCATCTATCTCATGTTCATGACTATCGTTTTAGGTCACAACTGGGGTGCGTTCAATCAGCATAGGGCTAAACTGGTTCCCTGTCTCATATACGGTTCATACGACTCTTCAGACAGTGGCTAGTTTGGTAAGCCGCTTGCAAGCGCGTGTGTCTTTGAACGCATCCCTTTTGTCTTGGTAATGCGACTATAGTTCCATGCACACTAACATGAATGCCACAGCTCTAACAACAGTGCTAACGTTATAGTTTGGAGTGTTACCGCTGTTTTTGTATGGATTTACGCATGATACAGGGTTCGTTGTAGACTAGTGTGCAATAATAATGAAGAAACACACAACCATAATACGATGTTGGGCTTACCCCGGGCCTACTAAATAATGCTAAACCATGTGGCGTGAGGAGTAAATAAACCGTTCAATGTTATAATGTTCTCATCACGCATAGTATGCATCATACAAAGAAGATCTACAGTAAAGCTTCCAAAGACATAGATAATGCAGTTCTTATTGATATCCATCAGTGCCAAGTACCATTTCATCTCGAGGAAAGCAAGTTAAAGTTTGTTGACTCAATGAGCACATGGCGCATGGTCTAAACATACCGGTAGTTATGTTTTGTGAAACAATATATAGGTTCCATTTCTTGTACATCAGTACCTACTGTAGGTAGTACAGCTTGACGCTATCTTGACGGCAGAGGGTAGCCTCCATCAAAACCTAGGGGCGCGCAATTTGTCGAGTGCGCCAGCGGTGTAGCTGAAACAATATGGCATGCATTCGCGCACAAGTGTCAAGTTGGTATCGTTTGATAGAGTGTCCATGTATCTATCTAAATTGCACTTACTTCTAACTTGTTAACGTAGGACAAAGACAGATTGGACTCCAGAAGACGACGTGGTATCAATAATAAATGTCGTGATTGTTGATACCACGTCGTCTTCTAAACTCCAATCCGTTTTATTATTTATATTACTATTTATTAATTAAAATAATTATCTCGACGTTTCCATATTTGTGCCAGTGGCTGTGAAAGGTCGAGGAAGTGTAAGCTGCAATGGAATTTTACCTATCCTACAGCCGTTAAAAAATAGAGAGAGAGAGGTACAAAAGCGATTAGATGTATGCTAAGAGCATGTGTTTTTTACTCTAATACGGTCCAAAACGACAACTTAATCCGTGATTAATTTATATATATATATATATGAGTCTGTACCTCATATGCCGTGGCGCTCTGCCTGAGTGAATAAAGGTTGTGTTCTTTCGGTTGCTGGATCTAATACCAGATTTTCTCAGTGGATTAGAAACTGCCTCGTCAGCAAATATTCCCTGTCCGTTAACAGTCTCACTGCTACATCTGAAGGTGTCCCCGGGGTGCAATACCCGGATGTAGTCATCATAGTCTGCTGTGGCGGCTGTCTGACATCCTGTACGGAGGAATACTATTAGTAGGACGGAGGCCGGTAAAGGTCACCCGGAGAAATGCTCATATTCGACAGAACAGTGCACTCTTTAAATATAGTTCTGCTTTATATACTGCCTATTCATTATCAGGTTGCAACAACGTCAACACGATAATTTTTAATATACATTATTCATTATTCTTTTAATTCAGAACAGAATAGAACATTTCTGAATCTAGACAGAGAACCTCGGTGCACACATTAATTACTAAAAGGGTATGCCATCTGAGGACAATGATGTGAGCTAAGAAGTTTTTCGTTTAATTGAGTTCATGATAATATATAGTACATATAATATACATTGAGAATTTTCGATATACTGATAACCGGAATTTCAATTAATATATATAATTAACGTATATAAGCGATGGTCGACTGTATCATGAACGTTCTCACAACTGCGAATTGCATGTGCATGTCATGAGTACTTGCTGGATTCGAGCAAAAACTCCGTGATCATTTTTGTGTCTTATTGGTCAGGAATGATACGGACTGAAGATGAATAATGACTGGAAACGATCATGAAGAGTAGTTGGTACATGTCTGTTACTCGGTTTTTTTATAATATAAAGTGTATTTACTTTTATATCTTTATTGTATTGCCTTTGAGAAAACCAGCGTGTTATGATAAAATAACCTAGTTAACCACTGTATAAGATATCAGATTGGTGTTGGGGTTCAACTACTAATTTTGTTTTCGTTTCTGTCTCCAAATTACTATCTCTCTAAACCAAAGTAATGTATTATTGAAAATGACTCTGGGGCTGTTTTCTTACACTCCAAGGCTCCTCGGCTCACCGGAAGCGGGTCACTGTCACTCTTCGGTGAGGTTACCAAGCTTGCTTCTGTCTAAGGCAGTTATTATGGGCAACCAAAGCGCTTCAGTTGAGTCCATTTAGACGATATTAGTACCGCTCTGGATACCAGGGGGTCGTTCTACACGGACCAGCATGGCTAGACTGTAAATCGATAGCCGCCACTCATTCGTTAAGGATAACGGTTTCGCTGGGCGGTTTTCCGTCTTCAGTTTATGTTATTCGTGCATGTTTTGAAAAATCGTTTCCGATAATTTCGCTTATTATATGCTTTTAATTGGTTTTGATTTCATAGTATTGATTTGGCGTTCATGTAATATTGTTATTCAATATATTCCGGTTATATTTATTTCACGAGGGCATTGAAGAATTGGTGGTGATTAATTTAGTCATAACTGGTATCCATTAGGATAATCTTGGCTGAAGCGCCTCGTACAGATTCACTTTAAATAAACTACTAACTATGTAACTTGCATTCATGGATAATCTATTTATTGCTTATTTAACACATCACATCGCCAATAATTTGTATCTCAGAATGGCAACAGAAAAAGCAGAAATCATGATCTGAAAGCTATCTATTTAATGATGAAACCGAACCATGCTTGTCATTTTAATTAATGTGTTAGTAGAAGCTGATAAATCGAAAGCAAATGTTGAATAATTTAAAGTTATTACATTCTGAAACTTTCTTCGTTCATTAGTTCTCTATGTAACATTAACGTTGACATCATCGATAAGTTTCTCTACGAATCTGATCTTTCTTAAAAAACAGGCATCCCGTTTTCTATTAGATTTGGATGCGTGACCTTTAAAGCTCGACTTCGCTGGGATGTCATATTGACAAATTCATTTTCAAACATACTACTCAAAATTTGCTAGAGACAGTATGTTATTTACCATCGTATTAACAAGACAATCCCATATTGCCATAAAGTAAAACAATTATTGTACTTGCATATGTGATACGTCGATTCAGTATAGTATAATATAAGGCACACCCAGCACAGTAATGATAGCGATAGCGATGACGAGATTGTTTTTAAAAAGAAAGATATACATGTAAGTACGGTAGGTATACCTAAGCGTAAAATGTAGTACACGGTCACATTGAAACGATAATGGTAACGATATTTCGGTAGCGTTAACGCTACTAGTCCGGCTTCCAAATGGACTTTTTTAGGTAATCTTGCACTGGAGGTCCTACCATGGGTTATGGTTGATTCTGAATCACACGACCATGTTGAATTAGAAACTTGAGGGTGCCAAGCTGGCAATTTTCTGAAAATTATCGTTTCTATGGGTACCGTTAACCTATTTTGGGCGTGAATTCGGAAATCCTATAGCACATTCGTGACGTCACACTAGCATTGCTTTCGCGACTTCGCGAGAACTCTAGCATTGCTCTAGATCCTCGAGAAACCGCCCGAAGTAGGCCAATATTATGATCAGGGTATCCATCCCTATTATTTTCTGGCATGAGAAATCCAATGGATGCATTATATTGAGCAATGGAGGTTAGGATAATTTTACATAGGATAGGTTTAAAGCGAATGTAAACTCAAATGTATACGGCGAAACGAAACTCTGAACGTTTTCACGTTTTAATTGGCATTGACATTAATTCTGATCATGAATGGACATGCACTAAATGAAGTAGGATACGGTAGGTTTACTGTAGCGGGACAGACTGTATTCATGAATGTGATAACATGTCATGGAGAGTCAGTCTCATTTCTTACAAAGAATAGGGTTCAATTCTTCCACCCATTGTAAACAGAAGCCAGAACGTTTGTTCTTAGACAAGTTGCATTTCTGCTGACATCACACACAATATTAATCTGTGAAGGATATTTCGTGACAAGCTTTCAATTTTATTTTTTTTATGAATTGTTACATTTCTTTTTTAATTAACATGAGAATAATTTCCACTAATCATATTTGACAAGGACGACATGTATGGGTGTTATTATTATTTGTTTTATTATTTATCTTTTTTATATATTTTAATTATTATTTTTTTTTTTAATTTTAATGTTTTAATTTTAATTATTTTTTAAATTCTTTTATCCAAAACTTTTATTCATTGTAATAGACATGTTACAGTGTAAATACATATACTAAATGATGTACATAGACTATATGTTATAAGTGTTTATTTTTTTTGTATGGGTATTATATGAAATATGGAGCTTTATCTGAAATAATCACTACGTGATTTTATGAAATCACCGCGAACTGCCTCGAGAATAGTGTTACTAGTTTCCATTGGCAAATCTCTCTCTTTGGATAACCATCATCCAAGAAATAACGATCCTTCATCCAACTCTAATCTGATTAAGTAATGCCCTGGACATTCCGGTATCCATACTTAACCCCGTTACAAGGACTCTATAGTGTTATCCTAAAGAGAGAGTTTGTATCAGTATTGATAAACTGATCTAGCACCATAAGGGGTTTCCATCGCTCGTAGAGATTTATATTCAACTGCGTAATATTCCTTGTACTACCTTCTCGCTAAAGCAGTGGCTTTATAGATCTTCATATAACATCGTGTTCCTACCCCTCGTAACATTGCTCGAGGCGATAAAGCATATAATGAAATACGGCATACTTGTGTATAATCTAATGTTAATTAGTTTTAAATTGTAATATGGCTAAATATGGCCACAATCTTAACTCAATCATCATGATGTTCCGTTTGTGAATGAAGATAGATATATCATGTCGAGTAAAATCAAGTAAGGTATAGTTTCACGTAAAATTAGTTTAGTATACTGGCCATGTACATTTGTTTATTTAAATATTGATAGATAGTGAATCGTGAGGAATGAGTCTGCTGGAAAAAATACAATTGTGTAGACATTGCATCTATTCCTAGGTGAATGGTTGTAAATAATTAAAGTAACTGATTTTGTGTGTTTAATGCTATTTCACCTCAATAAATGGTATAGCCGTTGTTTGAATGTACAGCAAGATATCGTTATTATTTTGTTTAATAGAAGTACAGAGTACTATTGCTATCATATATCCAATATACTTATACATAGTTCTACCATATAAAAGAACCAAGCACAACGCAAAGTCATTATGTTCTTAGATGTACCTCAGATAAACCGGAATGGTAAGATCAAGAAAACTTGAGCCATTCCAATTAACCTTAAAGCCGTGTCACATTATATAGCGGGTAGAAACTAACTCAATGAACTTTTACTTCTAAGGTATGTACAAGGAGACAGGAAATTACGTTTAGAAGAAATGAATATGATAGAAAACAAATCAATTCACTTCTAATATATTCCATTTTTTTTCGAAATGCAATTTCCTTTCTTGTTTCACAGTCTTAGGAGTAAATGATTATTGATTTAGTCCCTATATACATATTATATATTTATAAACGTCAGATCGAATAGCAGTTATGTATTGCATTGAATGAAACATAGATCTATACAATTTATGTGAAAGAAAATTGGACCATGCGTGAGATTTCAATATATCCAACACAACATACCGTGTGTCTGTCATTACCTTGAATGCAAAAAAAAATCATAAATGGAAATGGTCGCCTACAGGGAAAATTAATGGCCTCACATTATAAACCGTTGACATAGCAAATCCATCAAAGTCCATGCGCTTTCTTTTTATATGTATATGTAATAGGTGGTAAAATATTATTGGTTTTTGTAAAGATTGTCAGCTCTAACATTCCGGTCTCCAGCGACTTCGGACCAGCAATCCGTGATCCGTGTGATAAAAAGTTATCCGAAATTACATCCGGCGTTCGTAAGTAGGGAAAAAAAGCTAGCTAATTTATCTTCCTCTGCCAGTGCTGGTCGAGGACCGTCTAAGCCTGCGCGTTGATTGTCCAGGTGATGGGATGAAAGGACGTATTCAGGTGGGCTTTTCTACTTGCACCGGTGGAGAATCGCCGCACAGTGTTCCCCAGCCACGAGCCAGCCCGCAGTCACGTAAGGAATTTGGATGCATTATTAATACCGACTGATGTAGATTCAGCGTCCTAGCTTATGGGCTCGCGCCAGAGGCTCCTTAATAAGTGTTGCTGTTTGATTTTATTGACATTGATGATGGAAGAATGAAATATGGACCAGCTCCGCTTCTTGCCTCAGCTGACTGGGGAACGACTTGATGCGGGGGGAGGTGGAGGTGCAGGGAGGGAGTTATTTGTTTATCATGTACGCCGAACTGGGTGATTTGCTGGTACATAATTGCGGTTATGTGATAACATGAGTTCGGATGTCAGTGGCCAGTTCGTGAATCGTGTTGAGTGATACCGTGGATTCTTAACAGTACCAGCATCGATTCATTCTACCCCTTAGGACTGTTTACGTATACAG
The DNA here is from genome assembly GCA_032361785.1 of Lepetodrilus galriftensis. Classification (NCBI taxonomy): domain Eukaryota; kingdom Metazoa; phylum Mollusca; class Gastropoda; order Lepetellida; family Lepetodrilidae; genus Lepetodrilus; species Lepetodrilus galriftensis. The sequence continues at coordinate 6,079 of JAUTBZ010136044.1, read as the reverse complement.
GAAGTTTCTTTTTCCAAAAGAGAGAGTCGGGGATAACAATACATGGTTTGGCGGACACTCACACTGGAGTGTGGAAGACACACGGCCAGTCCTGGAGGAGGGACTTGTGCAGACTTGCCTGCAAGGAGAATAGAAGAGACGTAGAAGGATGCAAAAGAGTGTTGTGGATGGATTACCCAATATTGGGCCGTGGGACGGTCCCATTGTTGAGGGATTTACACTAGGGGGTGATGAGGAGCAGGGATCCGACTATGTGTCGGAGGTATCTATGGCAGAGACAGTCAGGTCTGGGAGGGGTATTGCACAAGTTATGTCAAATGATGCTGTCCACAGCGGCAAGAAGTTAGACCAGTGTGATGGTGTTAATCACTCAGATAGGACAAATGGTTCTCGTTGTCCGTCGAGTAAGACCGCTTCCGGAAGGAAACACCTTCGGACCACATTCGTTTCGGATACTCCAGCAGCCGCTAGAGCGATACTTCCTATTTCTGTCGTCGATGGAAGATTACTGAATATGAAAGGATCGTCTGGTGCAGATAATGGCGTGAAGCTGGACTTGATGGAGATGTCGGATCATAGAAAATGTAAGAAAAGTCCTACCGTGAGGTTTAAACTTTCTGAAAGTGACGAAAGTGAAATGGCATGTCCTCTCGTTCATCGAATTAAACACAACGAATCAGATGAGATTAGTATCCGTGGTGGTGATAATGATGACGACGACAATTATGGTAGTGGTGGTGGTGATGATGATGATAAGGATGATCATGATTATGATAATGATGATGATGATGATGATGATGATGATGATGATGTGAGCGCATTTGACCATCAGGAAGGATATGATTCAGGGGAGGTAAAACAGGAAGTAGCGACCGGAAGTGGAGAGATAGATAGGCCAAAGAGGCGCTTCCCCAAACGAAAAAGTTCCATGTGGGATGTGTTTGCACAGCAGCATTGGAAGATGACACGGCTTAACAAGACGGCCGTGGGTGGCGCGTCACCCTGGACACGACGGAAGAAACGTGACGCCGATCCCTTTGACGAAACCACGTGGAAAATTAACAAAAATGATACAAAAGAGGAACGAATACGAAAATACAAATATTTTGGTAGGTATTTTCAGTAAGGTATTCTAGGATGTTTATACTAATCTCGTGCATATGTTTGTTTTATACGGATATCAATAACAAGTTAAAAGAGGAAGGAATACAGAAATACACAGACACGTAGACTTATTAAAATAGTCAAGTGGTTTACGGGAAGCATGTTTCTCAGTTGAAGGGATGTTGGATTAAACTTGAATTCTAGTACCTTAAAGTATTTATTGCTAATGTCATGTGTTTGATTATGGAGTAGTATATTTAGTACAACATCAATTAGTACATTTTGTCATACAGCACCATACTAATATTATAATAGGTAATAATAATACTAATAATAATTAAAAGAACTAATAATATAATAGTGGTGTGCGTACATATATTTATATTGCGCCAAAATCCATGCTTGAAAATCGTGCTGATAGCGCTACATGATATTGCCCCGGTCATTGAATCAGTGCTATCATGTCCTTATCAACTCCCTAGGGAGTATACAACTCAAGCTTCCATTCAAGGCACTAGGTTACCGTTTACATACCCATGTCATCCCATAATGAATAATGATGTTCTGAAATATCATTCAGCTGAACAGAGGTTACTAGAATTTGTTTTATTTTTAAAATAAAGAAATAAACATTATATGGTAATTGTAATGCATATCCATGTTTTGCCGTAACATGTTTTGTAGCATAAAATGTTTTTACGTGACTGTCTTCATGTGGTGTGTCATGGTAACGATAAATATAAAGGGTATATAACATATAAAAGTAAGAAGGAGTGTTAAGTAAGATGTATAAGTAGTAATACTTTTGCAGGTTATACAGCAACTGTGTTCGAACATGTAAATCGCTGTTACGTGATAGAACGGCACCCCTCCACATGTTTAGTAAATGCATGAAGTAAAATAGCAATAGGTTAAATAAACAGAATTGGTAGTCTGCGATATACGGAGATGTAATTTTACTAATTGTTAGTGACCTGCGTTAAATAGCTTTTGAGTAACAGTACCAAACAAGATATAACGGTAGCGAGTATAGGGCACAACAATGGCATAATATATATATATATATATATCTGAATCTTCCGTATTGTTACCTTTGATTGATTTATAGGTTTACACCGTTGCAACGATTATTTTTGTGTACACATATCACTAATGATATCCTCGTATATGTGTATGTATAACTATTGTCCACAATGCCGTTCATAAAGCGGCTCATTCTAAGAATTTCTATATGGTGCCACTCCGTTCAGACAAACACAACCTAATTTGTCGACCTCGAAAACCAGCACTATATAGTTGCTTGTTTAGTCAAAAAGAAAGAAATATTTAACTCGGTAAACGTTTCATTTACACTATCACAGCATAGTTTGATTATTTCATTTGGAACATTGGTTGGTGCAGCACGAAGACGTACTTTAGATTGACCGGAGATGCTGTTAAAATCCGTCAGTGCTACTCGGATAGAGGCGAAGAGATTACACGCTTTGGTAGCAAATGGTTATGGGAGAATGACCCCGACTAGATCCCAGCTGATCAATATCCAGTCATAAAACACTGTCATCGGCGATCAAGGTTAAGGTCATTTGTCTATGGCTGCCAATTAATCACACTGGGCCCACTCATGCCAAAATAATTTAGGAGAATGATCTTTTGTACCATGGCTGAGCTGAAGATGTAACAAGCCAAATACCTATAATAACGTTCACAGCTAGTTAGAATATTTGAATATTGGTAACGAATCGTAAGCTTATACCATCACCGAGACGTACGTGTTCTGGCGGTGTCCCGTATAATGTCGGACAATGCCAATTGAATATATCTGTAGCTTTTGCTAATCTGGATGGTCCCCATAGGGTTGTCCTTGCATGTCCCAATCAGATATATAGAAGTATTGGAAACGATACATTGTATATTTTATCGATATTGTACATCCGTGATACCTCTCAACGACACTGACGTCATTATACAGTCGACGTGATTATATCATTTATACATAAGTCTATTAATCAATGTTGGCACGAAAACAGCCATGCTGTTCAAAAGAACTGTAAAAATAGGCGACATTGTTAACAGAGCATGTAGGAATCCGCCGTCACTCGCTCAGTATCACACGTCCTCTATCATTATTGGAGATCCTGTCAAATTCCTAATGAATCGCGGCGCCATACTTAGCCACATTGATCACCTGCAGGTGCGCGTAGTGAGTGAACAGTCCAATACGGTCAGACAGGAAGTAGAAGCAGAATTTCGTCTAGTCTGATGGACGCTGGGAGCTGTGATCACCACAAGGATGTTGTCACGTGGTGTACTAATTAGGGCTGCATGACAACACCAGTCCGGTATTGGGAAATATTCCAGCCGAAACTATAATATAAGCATTCACTCCCTCACTCACCCGTCCTTGTAAACAAAACAAAAAACACACTTGGGCTTTAGTATGCAGGGATATTTCCACCAAACGCCATGATGAGCGCTCATTAATAATAATAATTATTATTATTATTATTATTATTATTATTATTATTATTATTATACATTTATATAGCGCAAATATCCTGAATAACTGCTCAAATGCGCTTATTACTCCGGTCAACGGATCTGTATCTGTGCCCTCAAATTCCTTCTCAACTCCCTGGGGAGTATACAACTCGAGATGTCATTCAAGGCGCATCAAGGTTATCATTCACATGTCCATCTCATCCTTCCGGGTACCCATTCTCTTGCCGAACTAAGTCACTTGCCCAAGTTTTTCAGCCTGTGATTCAGTGTGGGGCATGAACGAATCCTAGATACGATCAGGTTATTGTCACCCATCCAAGTAGCAGCCGCGCTCGAGCGTGCTTCACTTTAACCTGAGCGGTCAACCATGCAATGCACGGGACCATGCGTATAAAGTCTACTATTAGTATACTCATTTATATATTAGTAGACGTTCACAATTGTAAACTTATTATAGGTGTTGCGGAAATATCAACTAGACAGTCTAGTGTAGCGATCACAGTCGATCATCACTGGTTAATATTTAACAGTAGTTTATATGTCTTTGCGATAGTTTCTCTTTGTATTAGTGACCTATCTTCGATATATCTCGGAAATATTGTGGGGAACATGAAATTGACCATTGCAGACATAGCTTTTCACGGTGATACACCTTGCTTCACGAACAGCACGAGCACATGGGTATACATGGCTTGATGGTGTTATTATGTGGAGTGATTGACGAATAATATGCGCTTGTTTGGTTTTTATTGAGGGCGGATAGACTATGGGTTTCAGTTATTCCTCGAGATAAGCATGCCATCATGTAATAGTTTAGATCAAGTGGTCGTTGACTTTTACGAAGATGAAGATTCGGAATGTTGACATAAACCAACAGCGATGGAAGATGTAGTTGGACTAATTTAATAATTACTTACAATGCATCTATTAAGAAGAGCAGCGAAGGGTCGCAGGAGACGCTGTACTACTAGGACAGGTAGCACATTAATTATATAGTTTTAAGTCGTTCTAGAATACCCATACCAGAGACTATACTGAACAGCAAAAGTAACTGTGACATGGCAAAACGCATGTTCCACACAGCTTACGACAATATCATGGTTTAGACCGATTAGTGTGTATTTTATAATTACTTTACTTGAATTAGGGTTGAAAGTCTCACATTCCCAATGGTATGTGAGTTCAAACAGTATTGTCTCATTATTTCACAACCATGCCACATATACAGCATAACCTCAATCATGTCATATTTACACTGCATAACCTCACAATCAGGTCGCATATATACAGCATAACCTCAACCATGTCACATATATACTACATACATTCTTAACCATGTCACATCCATACTGCATAACCTCACAACCAAGTCACATGTATACAGCATAACATCATAAACTTTCCACTTCCATACTGCATAACACCCTGTGACATATATACTACATAACCTCACAACCATGTCACGTACATAATACGGCATATATCCCTCCAGGGTGTGCACTCCAACTATAACACGTGTCTGTTGTTTTCTCGTAATACACTGTCATGTGTACTTTGAGTATATTATCAGGAGTGTGTTATTACCTTTTCCGTGTGTTATTACTAACATTTGTCCATGCGTTATTAACATCTTTCCATGTATTATTAACATTTGTCCGTGTGTTAATAACAGTTGTCCGTATGGTATCAACGGTGACAAATGTAATAACGCATGTTTGCTTGGGTTTTTTCAAACATGATTTCAAAATATTCAAAGTCTGTAAATACACGACCCTCGGGCATTACCGGAATGTAATGCACTCCGTTTCAGGAATTACCTCTCGTGCTAATTCATTCAACGTCGTGCATTACATACCGTTAACTATCACATAACCACACAACCATACAGTACATCCGCTCATAACCGTACAACCGTAAGTAACCGTATAAGCAATGGATGTTACTCCGATGCGGTGCTTGTTCATTGAATACAACCTATCTACCGGTAACTTGCATAACACAACAATATCCAGCAAGTCATCACCAGTTAACATTAGTAATCATAACGGACGTACACGGCTACGATACTTAGGACAGTCGATATTTGTTAAATGACCAAACACAGTGGTACCATCGAGCTGTTGTTGAACTCGTGTGCTCAGTCACCGTCCATTGCTAATTCCATTGTGAATTTAATGCTCGACCTGTTAATGTTCCATCTGTCAGTATGTGTTCCTCTTTACACTACCCACGGTGATACAAGAGTACACTAATCATACATAACTATATAATCACTGGGCAATTTTGATATAGAAGCCTACTTCGGGCGGTTTCTTGAGGATCTAGAGCAATGCTAGAGTTCGCGCGAAGTCGAGAAAGCAATGCTAGAGCGACGTTACGAACGTGCTATATAGGACGGCCCACGAAGCACGAAAGCTTGTCTAGCAACAACTAGACATGCGCAATGACACTTCCGGGATAAACTAGCGTAACCGCC
>JAUTBZ010136033.1:0-13438 GCA_032361785.1 Lepetodrilus galriftensis | reverse complement strand
TTACCCGTCCTCATACATGTTGGCCACACACACACACACACACTTATGGTGTTGATTTGGCGCATTATAAGTGGATTATTATTATTATTATTATTATTATTATTATTATTATTATTATTTATTTATTTACTTCAATTCTTCAACTTCCTTTCATTATTTCACAACCAATTAAGTGATTTAGGCCTACACGACAAACTGTGCTACGTTCACTGGTAATTGTTCACCGTTATTATTTGCGTTTAAATGTTCATATTATTACCAAGGGTTACGTTCACCACAAAGTGTGAATTTCACGACAAACTGCTATATACACAACTTTGTGCTACGTTCACTGGTAATTGTTCACTGTTATTATTTGCGTTTAAATGTTCATATTATTACCAAGTGTTACGTTCACCACATTGTGTGAATTTCACGACACACTGTGCTGTATTTGCAACTTTGTGCTACGTTCACTGGTAATTGTTCACCATTATTATTTGCGTTTAAATGTTCATGTTATTACCAAGTGTTACGTTCACCACAATGTGTGAATTTCACGACAAACTGTGCTATGTTCACAACTTTGTGCTATGTTCACTGGTAATTGTTCATCATAATTATTTGCGTTCAAATGTTCATGTTATTACCAAGTGTTACGTTCACCACATAATGTGAATTTCACAACAAACTGTGCTATATTCACAACTTTGTGTTACGTTCACTGGTTATTGTTCACCGTTATTATTTGCGTTTAAATGTTCATATTCTTACCAAGTGTTACGTTCACCACATTGTGTGAATTTCACGACAAACTGTGCTATATTCACAACTTTGTGCTACGTTCAATGGTAATTGTTCACCATTGTTATTTGCGTTTAAATGTTCATGGTATTACGAAGTGTTACGTTCACCACATAGTGTGAATTTCACGACAAACTGTGCTATATTCACAACTCTGTGCTACGTTCACTGGTAATTGTTCACCATTATTATTTGCGTTTAAATGTTCACATTATTACCAAGTGTTACGTTCACCACATTGTGTGTATTTCACGACAAACTGTGCTATGTTCACAACTTTGTGCTACGTTCACTGGTAATTATTTTTTCAATTATTCAGTTTCGTCTTATTATTATACAACCAAGTAATACATTCACTACTATAATTGGTAGCATAAGCGGTACATGCAGAGAAGTGAAGAAGTGAAGAGAGAAGTTATTAAGCGATATGTGGAAACATGGAAAGGCATCCTAGCGGCTAGAGAGAATGGTCGTAATGGACAAGTTAAGGACATACAGAACCTTTAAAGACACATATAACGGTACGTACAAATATATATGAACACAACTAATGCCATGGTTCTGTCCTTTCTCAATTTGGATGTGGTGTTCCACCTTTAAAAATCGAAACAGGAAGATATAAAAATATAGCTACAAAAGAGAGATTCTGTTTTAATTGTAAAAATGTTTCTGAAAATAAAAAAAGCATATCATATTAAAATGCCTACTGTATAATAATTTTATACATGAGATATGTTCACGAATGTTCAGATAATTATAAGGGAGGATTTTCTGCTAACCGAATCATTATTATAAGCAGTGTTTTATTCTAAGCAATGCCAATGCTTGTGCTTTTAGTGCCCAAATCTGCTATTATATTGTAAATGCATTTTATAATTATAATATTTATCTATACACACACATACAATTAAGCTGGTACTGTATATAGCTGTATGTATAATGTTAGTTTATCTTTAATATTACCGTCTCCGAAGTCTCACAACTCTGTTATGAATGGCTCTGTACAACCTTTTCTAATATGTGTCTTATATATTAATGTTAATAAATCCTGATTTGCCGACGAAACATTGATCATATATTATAGATAGTTTTTGATGTTGCTTTGTTTTAAACTTTTATATTATATATATATACTGATGGTAAAAATTGAAGCAACACCAGTATTCTTTGGCAGACGTATAACTTAAAGTGTAGTATTTCTTGAAATACAGTATTCTTGAATTTAAAACGTTTAAAACTGTGATATTTGAGGGTTCATATATATATATACTCTGTGTGTGTGTGTGTGTGTGTATATATATATATACGATTTTATTGTTGTACACGTGTGATATGTCAATAAAATCTGTCTGTCTGTCTGCAATTACGTGTACACCTATTTTAAATGTCTATAACAACATATGCATTGGTTATAAATATAATGCAGATTTTGTTATACCATCGTAAGGTAAAATAAATCCCATCCTGGTTTGTTTTCTTATTTAATAAGAATCTCCAACGAGTATCGACGTTTTCCAACATAGGAATACTTGTCTGGTCATTAATAACTGACTGAAACTCTTATTGCAATTCGGCGACTTGGCCTTTAACCAGCGAGTCAATACTTTACAAGGAACAAATGTCGTTCAAATTGATCGTACATACATACATGTACATAGTATATACGTATGGAAATCTACAATTGCACATACGAAGTATAACATTAATTGCTCCCATATTTAATCATCTTTTGAAAAGTAATTCATTAGTGATTTCATGAATCAATAGTGCCAGTAAATACATCACGTGGTCGAGCATGTATGGATTCCCATGTGTGGTTTGAAACAATGGATCGTGTTGTATTCCGGGTTAGTAGTACTATGCTCCTTTGGTAAACGGTCAATGACCTATCGGACCATATGACAATTCCAACAAGCCAAAATTACATTCGAACTAAGCCATAGCGGACACTAAAACATTCCAATGGATTATACAAAGCCGGCACATTTTGAGGTGAAAAAGAAATTATAAACGCGAACAAACATATTCCTAATGAAAGGATACCCAGAACTTGTCCTTAATATTTATTGGCTATCCAACATCGGTAAAACATCGTGATGAACCCATGTAGTGCGACATTGACAGCAACGAGAATGTCATCGTGTCCTTTCATTGTCGACCTCCACCAACAGGCAATACTGATAGGATATGGTGCGTTTCATTTTTCGAAAGGGAGAACTATTTGTTATCAATTATTGTTTTTCAATAGAACCGCATATCTGTTCATGTATTCCTCAAGAAGTCTCAGCGATATTCTCGAATTTTAATGATTTCTTTACATTTCTTGAGAATTAGCAAGGTGTCAAAAAATGTCCAAAATGATTAAATTACGAAAGAATTGCTATGAGACGTCTTTGACAATGACTACGGTTTACGTCACCAGCAAACTTGACGTTATCGATGCTGTGCAGTCATCATGCATTGTATGCCAATTAAAAATAATAATCTCAATTTGTATTCTTAATTATGAAAACGTTAAAGTAAAACACATTTATACTTGTTTTGTATTACTATTTATATAGGTCTCGTATACCACTGATAGTGGTAAAAGAGAAATATAATTGATTTATCGATTGATTGATTGTATAAAAGGAACGACTCATCGGAAGAAAGACAGAAAATATTATTGTTAACAACTTGCTCACATTTGTGCATCATCACCAGTCAAGTGAAACACGACATTTGACTAGACCCTATGTTTCAGTCCATGATAATATACATATATCTAGTTTACTGTTATTCCTATTTATCACCCAATCTAGGCTTTGAGAGTAGATATATGCTGTAGATAAAATTGTTATCTCCCGGAGATAACACAATCAAAATGTTATCTCCGGGAGATATAATTGCTTCAAATGTATTGTTATCATGTGATCATATTCGGTCATGTGACTATCATGTGACTATCAAATTGTGATCGCTTTTGATTGTTCTACCATTGTGACGTCATAACATTGTTATGTCACAGTACAAATGCACGGCAGCTTCAGTGTGAAATCTTTTAGATGATGTACCATTTTTCTTCTTAAATGACTTTAAAATGATATTCATATTTTAGCTACATTATTGGGTGATAAATAGAATCTCACCCTCGTGTGTTTTGATATAGTTGTTATCCTACTCGTTGATAAAAGTCATGTAAATACTCGGCAAAGCCTCGTATTTACATGACTTTTATCAACTCGTAGGATAACAACTATATCAAAACACACTCGGGTGAGATTCTCTATATATCGATATTACTCCTGAAAGATCACATTGTGATTTATGGGTAATTTAGTAATTGTATCATGTTCTACGTGAGCAAAGAAAGATTACTGTGAAATTTGGGCATATTTGTTTTATTGGAAAGGTTATAAAACCGCTTAGCTCGATCATCCAAGAACACATTACTACAGTACATGGTGAGCGAGTCGATTTCGTGCACGTTTTCGTTTAAATAATGTTTGTTTCTTCCTACTCCTTGCGGGAGAGGCGATCTATCAGATCTTATGACTACTTGCCCTCTAGCTGTTACATGGCTATACATATATAAAAAGTCTAATATGGCCAGTTACAGCTAGAGGATTCTCGAGCTAAAAACCGCTTAGCAACAATGTTGTGTTACAATACATGCATTCCTGTAAATTTGTCTTTCAGTATATTACCAGGTGTAAACCTACAACCCCTGTATCACTGAATGTTGAAGTAGACTCAGGCTAGTACTGACAGAGCAAGGATAGTACAGTAATAAATGTTACCGGGGCAGGATGTAGCGCAGTGGTAGAACGTTAGACTTCGGAGCCAAAGGTTCCATACTTTAAATCTCGCCCCTGGGGCCTGGAATCAATGTTCGCGAAAGTTACCTTTTTGACGCGATCTTGATAGAATGTACTGTCTGTAGAGGCAATGCAGATATCAGCCTTGGTCTTGTCAATACCAGTCGGTGTTCACAGGTTTAATAGAAAACATTCAGTGCTACGGATGTTGTGGGTTTCCTCTTGCCCTACTGACAAGTCGTGATATTAGTGAAAGATTTCTAGAAAGCTACTCTAAACCCCAATTAAAAAATAAATACAATTAAATAAATGTTACCACAATACAGACTTATAGGGACGAGATAGCCCAAAATTCATTCAAAATCTGTCGACATGAACTGAATTTTAATTATCAATGTGTTCTTAAAAGAGTATCATAATGATTTAATCTGTTTGGTTTCAGCGCCCATGTTTGATATTACAATCGAAGACAACGAAGCGGCTAAAGGTTGCGGGCTGCATGGCAGTTATATGCTCGCAGTCAACATCAATAACTTAGCACTTGTCTCGTGCACAACAAAGAAAGCCATTTTTCAATGGCCGTTCAAGTATATACGGAGATTCGGTAAAACCTTAACAGAATTTCAGCTTGAAGCTGGTAGAAAGTGCCCTTCTGGCGAAGGAAATTTTGCTTTCCTTACTGAATATGCCTTTGATATATTTAATGCGGTTACAAAAAATACAAAAATGATCTGCAGAACCACCAGAGACCGATCTCCTAATCCTTTGACAAGTAGCACAAAGCAAGCGGATGGCTCGAACCGTAAATCTCAACAACTTCATAGCAGTAGTAAAGTTGAAGTGGTATCGCCGAAAACATCGCCCAAATCTATTGCCAGATGTTTGTCTGAAAACACCACACAACAGTCTGTGAAGGTTTCAAGACAGTCCGAGCGTAGAGATGTGAAATCATTAGGACTGCACCCAGGCAATGTCAATCCCCAGCTCGTTTCAGAATTGTCAAATGTCATCAAGCATCACCCGCAATACGACGCCCAGGGCAAGATGATGGTGGATAGAAGAGCATCAAATGACAGGTTATCTGACGACGGGAAGCCAGTCAAAAAGGACAAGAAGGAACTCAAGAGAGAGAAGAAAGAACAGGAACAGCGAGAAAGAGAGCTTAAGAAAGAACAGGAACAGCGAGAAAGAGAACAGAAGAAAGAACAGGAACAGCGAGAAAGAGAACAGAAGAAAGAACAGGAACAGCGAGAAAGAGAACAGAAGAAAGAAATGGAGAGACAAAAGAAATTAAACAAGAAGCAACCGAAACAAAATCTGAAACAGAAGTCGTCGGCTCCTGCTGTTATGAACGATTACGCGGAGACCACAAATGTCCATCCATACGAGGACGTGGATCAAGTGGTGGAACAAAGACAGGCATATCAAGCTCCGGAACCACTCTATGCCGAAGCCGACGACGTCGTTGCTGTCAAACCACTCCCCAAACCTAAACCAAGAGTATCGGAAACCAAGAAAAACCCTGTAGCCCCAAATCCAGAAGTCCTGTATGCAGAACCTCACAAGGGCAGAAAAGATGCTTGGAAGGAACTGGGCCGAACAGAAGACAATACCCACGTGGAAGACTACAATAAGATCAAAATGGCGGCATTATCCAACGGAGGGAGTCCGAGGAAGAGTCCAGTGAATCCCGTGGTGGAGGAAGATGACGACTTGTACGATCATCTCGGAGGCGTGGGTCTACCCAAGAATCCTTCAGAAGAAGACAGCGTCTATGGCATGGCATCCGGGACGACTATTCCCATCAGCAAGCCACCAAGAACAGACGACTACGAAGAAGCCATCAACACGAGAGTGGCATCCAGTGATTACGAAGAGGTGGCTGCGGAGGGAGAAGGCTCTACGTATTCCAATCTGTGATGTATTTACCATAATATTGTGAAATCGTCATCTGATAACTAACCAGAGTCCTTGATAGAGCTGTAAAACATGCTTTCCATAATTGTGAAATCAGAAGTTAACCACATGCCTTGAGCTGTTGTAAACATTCCAAAGCTGACCTATGTGGATATTTGTGTGCATTTGATCAGATTTTGCTTGAATTTCCAGATGACATCTACCCTTATGCTTCTCCTTCTGACAAAATGTTTGAATGATTTCTGTTGTTTTTTTGACACTTTATTTCATAAACAATCCTAGAGGCAGCTGGAGATGCCCTAAAGAGCTGTGCCTGTGTTTAATCCAGCAGGAAGAGGGTTAATATGCGATTCTGTCACTTAAATAGTCCATAATAATTCAACTGTTCTCATTTGATACGTTTGAAGTTGGAAAGTCACAAGGTCAATAGTTAAGTTCACAGGGTTATTATTACATTTGACTAATTAAGGTTAGTGCAAGATGTGTGTGATAACATATTCCAATGTTTTCTAATCCATGGAGATGACATGTTCTTTGAACCAAGCGAGTAAATGTTTGATGAGAGTGAATCCTTATCTTGAAGTATTTTGTGAAAGTTCTTACAATATTCTAGGCTGAGCTCTGTCTTGACGGCAGAGGGTAACCTACATCAAAGCCAAGGGGCGCACAGTTTGCCGAGTGCACCAGCGGTGTAGCTGAAAAATATGGCATGCATTCGCGCACAAGTGTCAACTTGGTATTGTTTAGTAGAGTGTCCATTTATCTAAAATGCACATACTTCTAACTTTTTAATGTAGGATAAAGATGGATTGGACTCAAGAAGACGACGTGGTATCAACAATGTCGTGATTGTTGATACCACATCGTCTTCTGGAGTCCAATCCGTCTTTATCCTACGTTAAAAAGTTAGAAATCCCTCTGCCGTCAAGCTGTACTGAGTCGGAGCTTCTCGGCCTACCAATATTCAAGCTGTCTGTGATTGGAGCATTTCAAATGTTGGAATCAAAAACAGTATACTATCTTCAGCATGGTACTATACATAGTAATGTACTATAAAATGGAGCAGCAGATCATCTATGAGCAGTATTTAGAATGTGCCAGCTTGTTATGTACAGTAGTATGTTCTTATATTTCTAGCTGATACATTCCTTCAGAACTGATTTGTCAGATATTTATCGATATTGAGCCAATTATCCATCTTTCATATCTGTATCGATAAACAGCCCTTCTAAGTTACTACTGAAATAATAATAAAGTAAACAATTGTTAACCGATATATAATGATTGTATGATGTATGCTAAATTGGTTGGGGACACCTGCTGTAGAAAAGTACTATCCTGTGATTCTGGAAAACTACTTTTTTCTTTTATTCAATCTTATTTTTTCCTTTTTGTGTTGTAGTCTCCATTTATTTTTCTTATTTCAATGTCTCTCTTCAACCAGTTGCCATATAAAATAGGATAATAATAATTATGATCCTGCCCTAAACAAACATTGCCTTACTTTATCATGTTCCGATACACGGAATATTCTAATTATAAATTCCTATCTACTACTGGGTAGTAGATTTGTTTTATTAAAGAGGTTTCGCAACACTATGATTACCATTACGGATACGGTTGTGATACAAACTGATAGCCTAATGCTGGCCGCACACTTGCGATTTCCGTCGCCGATTTTGCGTAGGCCGACGGAAATCGCAAGTGTGTGGTGGACCGTGACTGCGATTTTTCGTCTCGCCAACCGATCGCACAATATCTAGCATTTTTTGATAATTGGAGCAACCCACACTAGGCGATCGAAACCCAACGCAAATTGGTGGCGGAAATTGCAAGTGTGTGGCCAGTATTACCATATTCGTAATGGTAACCGTAGTGTTGCGAAACCTCTCTAATAACTGTGTATAACTGAATACTAATGGCCGAGTGCTTTGATATTATTACATAATACTCGATTGCTTCCCCATTTGTTGCTATAATGGCATCAATTATATTTAACACATTTAATTGTTTCTGAATTTTCCCAGTTTTGCAAGTGTTTTTATCTTTCAGATTTCAAGTAACAATGAAATGGGGCCCCGGTTGTATGAAACACTAATGTTACATTAATGTGCCATTAAACCTCAATTAACTAATGCAACATTACTAAAGCATTGAAAGTCAATGCAGAAATAATGGCTAATGACGTCATTAGTTAATGTCACTTTCATACAACCAGGTCCTGGATACAAGTTATTGGTCTTATTCGGTGTAATACAGTACTTTGACAAATTCTGTTGTTTGGATGATTTGAATCAAATTTTTATACCAAGAAACAGGCGAAATAATCAGAAAGTGTTATGTTTTGTCAAGTGTGGCTTTAAAAAAAACGTATTTACGCAAATATTATACTGTATTTAAAAAGATATTTATTTGATTGGGCTGTCAAATATGCTACTTTCTTGACAACATATGTTAATGTCTTCATTACATTGCCATAATATCATGTATCTAAAAAAAATGTTTGTTTTTTCTTCTTATCACCCAATACATGTATAACATTAAGATAACAATGTTAACCTACTTTGGGATAACACTGTTCGATATCACTGATATTTGCAGTAAAAGTTGCTCAATGAAAACAATGGTGTGCATACGGTGTAATTAAAGGCATACAATCACAGTTTATTGCCATATTGCAGGGTTAAAAGTTGGAAATCAGTGGGACATAAGAAAAATATAGATTGTTGTCTAATGTACTTACTGTAAATCACAAAATTAATGCGTCACTAATTTAATGGGACCTCTAGATTTTAGACATAAATGCGACACAAATAAAACGCGAACGGCCACGTCTCCATTCAAGTTTTTTCACCAGTCTTAACTTTAATGTGCAGCAATTAAATGCGACAATACATTAAATGCGACATTTTTCGCATAAATTCTGCTTGTGTTAATTTCATGATTTACAGTATAGACAAATCAAATGTACATACTTTCAGATAAATACGTTTGACCATGAAACAAACTGTGATTGTATGCATTTCAGGGGTAGAAATAAGTGTAAATTTACAGATAGCCAGGAGGGGACTATTCTGGAAAGAGTGCCCGCCTAAACATCCGATGCATCGGTGAATCGTGACACTCCTAATCTTAAGTGTCTTTGGCCCACGGACAAGCATTATTTCTACCCCTGTATTTAATAGATTGAACTGTGAAAAATTGTTTTATATAAGAACTTTAGATAAAAGTACTTACATGGGTCTTGCCCAAAATATACTCGTTGTCAATAGCTGGTCTATTTTCCTAATCATGTACCTAATATGTATCCATTTGAGGTTCCCAGTAAACACGAGTACTTTTTGCAAACCTCTTTGATACTTTCTGCAAAAATATTTTTAAAATTTCAAACTCGATTGAATTGTGTTGCTGGGAATTCTTTCTGTTTGGAAAATCTTTCCACGAGAACATTGCTTGAATAACATACCATATGGTACAGCACCTTTGCAAAATGTTTTGTTTGATTAATTAATCATACGATGTAAATAATGTTATTTGTGACAAACATTAATGTTTGTTAGGTGTATGCACTCCAGTATTATATCCAAAGTTACTCACACTCAAGGTTTATGTGGACCTTGTCTGCTGTAGAAGCAGGACAAATTGTCTGCTGTAGAAGCAGGACAAATTGTCTGCTGTAGAAGCAGGACAAAGACGTGATGGTTGAAAACGTTATATATACTCAACAAAATTAATTAGGCCCCGTAGCCAATTTGGACATTTTAATTTCGCTTCATATTATTTACCAACAAAGGATTACCCAATGTCTGCAGTTTCTTTAAGAACTTGCATTGGAAGAATGACAGAATATTCTTAAAGTCGAGTTCTGAAATTTTGTAGCAAGCTTATCCATAAAATGTCTGCCTGCCCTTAATTTATTTTGTTGATGTATACTAGCATATGGAATGATCTTGATTTTCCCATATGAACATAACATGTTTATTACAAGAGTTTGGGGATGAACCTACAAACCGTTGGTCCAGAATGTTGGGATGAATACATCTTCTGAAATGTGTCGCCATTGTCTACCGTAATTAAGTGCCAAGATCATCTTTGCATACAATATAGCTTGTTTTTAAATTAATATTTTTCTAAATTTATTCATAATATACTATTACTATCAAAAATTATAAATAGAAATCTACAATAATAATGACATTGTATTGCTGTTCTAAATATATATTTATATTTTGTATTTTAATAAAATCTTTGTTGGGGGGCCCTAACCATAACATATTTTTTTCCCACTGGAACCTCAGTTGACAAAGGATTATGAAACACATTGGGATGGAATTCTTGCATCAAACTGACATAAGTTAAATTATTAACCAGCTATTTAGGGGTTCGAATTATTAGATGGTTCAAATGATTACGGTAATTACAGTATATGAGGGAAATACAGTATGAGGGAAATCACAATATGTAACAATCGTCTTTATATTTTTAACCTTATATCTATGCAGAGATGATTGTGGCACTTTAACGTCCATCAATGAACTCTGGACAATATCATATAGAACATCCAAGGCCTGTTCAGGAGCGTGCGAACCTGTGAGTACACGCGTTAAATCGTCTTAGCAACCTTCATCCTTCATATGTGGCGTCACGCGATAACTCGTGTAAACTCGCCCTCCTGAACAGGCCTCAGTATGTAGTTGTTCAGAGGACTTTAGATTAGACACATCATTCAAACAAGCCTGGGTATTGTTTGAGATATGAGAGCTTCGAAAAACGATACCCTGGATTGTAATATTGTGTTCTAAAAATATATTGACCAATCCAAGCCTGTGCTATTTGATATGAGCAAGCATTGCCACTCTCATGCCATCATATCAACAATACACTATAGCCAGCATAGGCATGCATTAAAGTCAAGGAGGTGTCTGATTGATCAATCTTTTAATATTTATTCATCCATGACATGCGGTTGAAAAATGGAGCAAAGTGTTCGATATTTCCCAACGGTCTATGATGGATGTAAAATAGGCAATGGTAACGTGTTTCAGAGGTTGGGATAGATCATGATATCATCAAAGAAAAAAGCTTTTATTGAACATCAACTGTATATATCATTTTACACATTATCACATACATCAGCATCATTTTCCATACATCTACTGATCTATATTGTTATATGTACACAATAATAACGTTTTCATAGCTTTATTACTGCATTAAATCTTATCACAGCAAAATAAGTTGGGTGTCCTGAGATAGGATCCTGGCAGGACACCTTCACCTCGGGTGTCCTGTGATAGGATCCTGGCAGGACACCTTCACCTCGGGTGTCCTGTGATAGGCCCAGACACCTAACTTATTTGTTGTGTATGTCTTCAATGTCAAAAATGTTTTGTACCTTTTGACCAAGCTTGAAACAGTTGCCTGGACTATTTTTTATAATGAAAACATATTAGCTTTCAGGGCTTGTTACCTTTAGTGTACACTGCAATTGCATAATGTTAAGGTGGCAAGATCATTTTTGGATGCAATAAAGTGACTTGTTCTAAATCATTGGATGTTAGTGTTCGAAGTACTCCACACAGTTCTATAAATGTGACGTCACAATTACATGTGTAGTGATCGCTATCTAGTATGTAGGTGTAATTAATTAGCAAATAATATATATTATTGGTAGTAAAAATCTGGAACAATTATACCGGATACTTGTCTGTGAAAGATACTGGGTAGTTGCATCAGAATATGCGATAGCATTTGTGACCTTTAACCTCTTACAGCAATGATCTTGTCACTTTAAGACATTGTTTACACTTGTATCAGAACTTTTGTATCTACTGGTGTTTATTCCAGCTTTCAGTGTTTCTATATAAACACAAATGTATCAACATTCCATTATGTATGAAAATACAGAAAATGAAGCTGACAAAAAAAATACCAACTGCTTCACTTTAGTTCTTCATTGAGTTCCAGTTTTATCATTTATACATTTATCAGTTTGTATTCATGCTCTTCAAGTGCAAAACTGGGGTGCCTTCAGGACATAATACAATTTGATACTTTACACTACGCTACTTTTCTAAATGTAGTGGCCGACTGAACGATTTTGTATCAAAATAACCCATGCTTTGGGTTGTCCTATTTGTTACCAAACACTACGGGCTCAAAAGCTGAAGCAAAAAGTAGCACTACATAATACTACCAGTGTTGGCTGAAAGACTTGTAGCGTTATGTAGCAAAAAGTTGCAAAATGTATCTTGTCCTGAACGCACCCCAGGGCTGAGCATGAAAAGGTGAATCATGCTTGTGTGTGTGTTCTCTGTGTGTGCATTCATGCATGTGTGTGTAGAATTAATGGTTGGAAAGGTGTGAATTTGTATAGCTCGATCGCTACGCTCTATCTCTCTTTTCACCCTCCCACTTATCTCTTCTGTTTCTAAAAAATGTGGGAATTACTTCCGACATTATTATTGAATAATCCCAGATCACTTTGAGAAGCCAGACCAGTTGTATTTCACAAACACGTATTCCTCAAGTTGTGCACTGAATTGATGGCTTCTCCACTGTTTGGGGTTCAACACTGCCTGGATGAAGGTCACGCGTTCATTTCATCATCAAAGTCTTCAGTTATGAAATCCATGCAATCATCTTCATAGATTGTAGCACTCGTATTATCCGACTGAAACACAAGCAATGAATCATTTCATGTAAGAGCCCTTAGATATCTGTGATAATATGCCTTTAATATAATTATTATATATTTGTATACGTTTTATATGTACATGTTATTAAATAAAATAAAAAATATTATATACATACTAATTATAGTAGACTAGTTCTACTACCGTAATTACTCTAATAATTCGAACTGGAGAAAATAATTAAATTTGTAGGTGTTTGAATTATTAGGAAAATTGAAAATGATCAGTGTTCATATAATTAGGGAC
>JAUTBZ010136022.1:0-13441 GCA_032361785.1 Lepetodrilus galriftensis | reverse complement strand
AGCCGTTAAGGGACCATAGCACTCTTTGGGCAATGTATTAGCTATCGACAAAGAGAGTACTATGGTCCCTTAGCGGCTAAGAGAGCTTCGAGAAACGATACCCTGTTTGTCATCAGCAACAAGTTCGAAAACCCTTAGCTTTTTTTTACCATTGTCCAATTATGCATCGTGGTCATATTGATTGCAGTCTTTCCGAATCTCTGTACAGTTAGGTTAATATCTGATATCTGGAAATAGTTCCCTATAAACATCTGAAACATGGGAAAGGGTCTAAAGTACACTTATCTGACTATTGAGAAATGTTCACTAGGCTTAGACATATCTGACACATGGGAACTGGTCAGACTACAGATATCTGACACATGGGAACAGGTCACACTATACAAACTCTTGAAAACGGACTTAAACACGCTAGACAATCACCAACAGAGATTACGTTTGGACGTCAGTAATTGTTTCGCGAAGACAACCAAACATATCCGCAATAGAGACTGTCTTATAATGTACAGAAACGAAGTCGAGTTTCATGTAATAATGTTGCATACATGTTTCAAATGTTGCAACATCGTCTCTTCCCGTCAGTAATTGTTTCACGAAGACAACCAAACATCCACAAGAGGATACTCATAGTATACAGAAACTGAGTCGAGTTTCATGTACTATTGCATACATGTTTCCAATGTTGCAACATCGTCTCTTCCCGTCAGTAGTTGTTTCACGAAGACAACCGAACATCCACAAGAGGATACTCATAGTATACAGAAACTGAGTCGAGTTTCATGTAATATTGCATACATGTTTCCAATGTTGCAACATCATCTCTTCCCGTCTGCAATTGTTTCAAGAAGACAACCCAACATATCCACAAGATACGTATAGTATACAGAGTCGAGTTTCATGTAATATTGCATACATGTTTCCAACGTTGCCACACCACGTCTTCCAGTCTGCGTACGTGTATCCTTCATTGTAGTCGAGTTCTTTGATTCACAGAATCTTGTGATGCCTTCCAGTTAGAGTTTGAGCTCATGGTTCGCAAACACCACCGGGTTGTTTTCATTGTCTGGTTGGCTTTAAAACGGTGGCTTTTATCATCAATTGAGAACGTTAATCAAAGGTCGGGGTAATAGCGTCAAGTTCAGAATCCTGAAAATAATGTGATAACCTTTACGAATAGGATCTCTACCAACTTTAATAAATTAGTTCAAAGTCATTAGACGGCGATGGCTGTTACGAGAATCAAACAGGACGGATGTCATCTTTTAGTTTGTATTCATGGCGAAGTATCATCAAACAGTCCGGTTTAGTTAATGATACTAAAACAGCACAGTCAGCACAATGTTCAATGTGCTCGGCTCTTTAATGTAACGGAGAGCATTGTCAGAGAGGCAAACATCTAGCACGAACCTAAACTCTTTGACATTCTGGCTGGCTATCATGAAATACATGTTCAAACGCCACGATCTAACGCACATAGTTCCACAATCGGAAGCACAATTGTGAATCATATCGACATTTCACTTTGACAAATTAAGCGAGGGATTAACAGCCGAATCACAATTACACGATTATTGGTAGAAAAGAGAGAATTCATGATCAGAGCTACAGGACAAAGCCAGATAGCGTTGATCGCCAGCAAAAAGCGAATCTCCTCGGCTTTCTACTAGAAATAGCGCTTTGATGCTTTCTCTGTAGTGAAATAGATACCTTTGATATGGAAAATGTACCTCGTCTTTGTTTGTTGGTGTATTACGTGCTTTCGATGACAGATTGGGCACTACGAGCCAGAAATGCGAAACTAACCGGAAATGAACCTGTAGTAATGCTCAGAACTCTTTATGGGCGTCTCGTACCAGCTTCCGGTTGTAATGGGACACGCCTTAGCTTACGAGCGTCTTTGAGGAATCCTTCAATCTGTAATTGTTAACTTTGTAGTGGCACATCATGCAAATAATTTGCTTTTTAGAAAGAGGTGACAGCACATTTTATAGACACGCAAGAATTCACTCATTAGCATGATTGTTAAGCGTGATAAGTATGATCTAGATGAACGTTTAAAAGGCAAAATAAAAGTATCCTTTTGATCAACATATAATTTTGATAATTATTATTATGTCATCAGTTGCACACACATTTAAAAAATACGGTATCTGTCACATTGTCTAAATTATAAAAATATATACTAGTTTTACAGATTAATAAAGAATACATTTTATACCAATGCTGGATGGTAGTCTTTCATGGTACAGTTGACCCCGGTTACCCACCAAATGATGTTGCTTCCCAAAATATTTCATCCTTCAAACTCTAATAATAAAGTGTATTTAACGTGACACAAGAGATTTGGTAAAAAAACGAGACAGTATTATTCTGAACCGTGTTCAATTTGCCATCGACAAATATCGGAACCGGTCTAGACGCCAAATGGTGCCCTGACCAAATAATAATTAATGTTATTGACAAATATCTCTGGTCACAGGTGCCGTGTTAAACATAAGTGATTATAATCTCTATATTTGAAGAACTGTGTAGTGTTATGTACAGTGTAGTGTTATAACAGTGTAGTGTTATGTACAGTTGTGTTGTTGCCATGCAATACCCCGAGGTAATAAGTATTTTAGTAGATCTACTTTGATTTCTTTTTATAACTTTGACGTCACTCAGGACCTAAGTTAGGTACAACATATGTTGTATGGAAAGCTGACCTTATTGAATAGGCCATTTCAAAAGTATCGATAATTGGAAAGAGACAATCGGCAGTCATGACAATTTGCAAACGTCAAAGTAAGAAATGATCATGTTATTGACTATACGGTAAATGGTTCCATTGTTTTATTGTTTTTCACAACGTTTGAATATACCGCGAAAAAGGGGGATAAGAGCCTGGGGCACATACGATCAATGCTTTGATCACATCGATGCACTAAGTCTTTCATTAAACATAATTAAAGAAGTAAAACATTTCTAAACGCGCAGAATTTCTGCTTTTGGTCAAATGTAAAATAGGTGATAGACATACAAAGCGCCCATCGGCACCCACTTGTAGAATGTCTAATATAAACGTACCTTTTGTCATGCCGTCATACCAACAAAAGAATAACTAGCTACTAGAATATTGGCAATAGTATGAACAAGACCGCCACACTAGGCAATATTGCAATACCAAAACGTCGGTCCACCAATTGGCAAAGCTGCTATACCAAAAGAAGGAAAACGCCAACGTTTTTAATCAATCAGGGGCGTTGGAGAATGGGTTCCAGTAAGGGACCAATGATGTCAGTTAACTATTTAAAATGGTCAGTGTTCCTACACATTCTTGTAAGCCACGAATGGTACACGTAAACGTCCATCCACAAAAACTGTTATAACAATAAATTTCAATCAATCAGGGGCGTTGGAGATGTGTTCCAGTAACGGACCAATGGTGCCAGTTAACTAGTAGAATTGGTAAATGTTCCTACAGACACAATAACACAGGGATGGTACACGTAAAACTATGTCATGCTCAATACTCGTAGGCGTGTGCACGTTGTTTTAAAGAGTTGACAATTTTCAGAATTGCACGAACAACCCATCTTGAAAAACAAAATCCCGAGACTATATACGGCAACCCTCTGATGATTTCTTCAAAGACTTTGTGCCAAACAATCAAAGTTTATTTTAGTGACACAAGGAAACTGACCAGACTACGTAATTCCATCGGTGAAGATTCGCAGACTGCCCCGTTAAGATTCTTTAGGTTCTGAGCACGGCCGAATTGCAATAGGCAAGCAAGGTTTGGCCACACTTGCCATGCCCATATTCCACGCCAGAAATCGGGCGGGAACTAGCACGAGACATGAAAGCGGCAGCAACCTTTGATCTTCGGTCTTCGGATTTTGTTCAAAGAGAAATCGCCAAATTTACAAAGGGATTTGCAAAGTTGTGATTTGCCAGTACTGCTAATTAATAAGTCCTATTGTGATCGATAAGCGGCAGAGTATGTGATGATTCCGTGAGCGGGTGAACGGGCGCCGACTGGTAACGTGTGCCGCACGCGCGACTGTTTATCTTTCATCTTGTGCTCACCATGTGATTGTTTATTGATGAAAGATAGCAGACGATACCCAGTCGTTGGTGTGTGTTTGAGAGAGCAAGCACATAGTTAGAACTCACTTGTAATGCACTGTCCCTTAATTGATAACGAGCCAGTAAAGCAGATGAAAAATATGCTTGCAATTATCGAAGAGAAGATGTTACGGTTGTAATTAACTTCGAAACGATGGCAAACATGGTGGCAGAAACTTCCAAGAGCTCCGCAGAAGACGACGAGACCATCTGAACTTTCAGTCCCAGGTTGAATAACATTTGTTCTTTGGCAGAGTTTGTTCCAGCCCCTACAGACGCACATGGTTTGTTCTTTGGCAGAGTTTGTTCCAGCCCCTACAGACACATGGGAGGCCACACTTCTATTTGAGAAATGACTTTTATAACGACGTGCTAGGTCTGTAATAACCATCGTCATATTGTCTGTGAATATTCTGTCAGTGAATACAACTCGCGTGGTGTGTCAGATCTGTTATGACGGCATAGAAAAACACTTTCAAAGGCTTTTTGAACCCGATGATTGGTTTTGAAATAAATTTCCCCAAGGTTATTTTCAGAGAGTAACAACTGCGTTAACGTCAGTTTGCATGGTTTCTTTTTAACCCAGGAATTTTTCTTGATGAGCTCAAAAACGCTTTTACCACTGTTTACCAACAATGGATCCTTATTTTCAAATTGTTAGAAAAATATCATGGAGACCGGAGATCACAAGGGTCAATTTGGGTAATGTTGAGATGTTAAAGAACGTAGTGCGTTAGTGTATTGTTTGCAGGGAACAGGCTATTTCTCACACGCACGATCGTGTTATTATGTGAAAAGCGTCGAGAGATGAGAACCGACTTGGCTTCCACTGATTTCTTGTCAGAATTTTTTTTTGGGGGTTCGTTTCCGCTAATACGAATATATTTTTTATTTGAAGAGCAGCAGGAATCATTCTCGGCACATACCCAATGGATACTATTTTGGTACATGTAGATACATTTACCATTGAGTTACCCCGTTTTATACAGTGCTCGTGCTGCTACGAGTATAAGTTATTGTTTTAGCAACATAAACATATCATATGTCGTGTAGTGAACAACTACTTTCTTATTTCATCAAGATTTAACAAAAGTTTGAAATGTTGATGATTGTTTGACTGAAAACCTGTGAAGTATCATATCTATACACACAAAAAAAATCGAATTTAGGAGAAGGTGGCACAGATTGAAAACAAAATTAACACATCACTTCATTTAAAAACGTCACTCGCAAAATATCTTTTCGTAAATATACTTTGAGCAAGGGCCTGCTCTTTTCTAGCTGTAATTTCTGTCCTTTCTGTCCGACGCATGCGCAGTTACCAAGGATCAACACCGCACAGTGTAACTGCGCATGCGTCGCACAGAAAGTACAGACATTACAGCTAGAAAGGAGCAGGCCCCAAGCCTCATCCAGACACGATACATCAGGAAGCGCCCTCATTGTTACGATCTGTGCTACTTTGGACATAGAACATCATAGACGTTGTCTATTGTTCACTGTTAGAAGAGAAATATTGATAGCTATTGTTTATCCTTCCACTAATTACTGACGTAGACATGTAGTTCTAGTCTTTGATGTTTGAGCAATACATCACATGTACCACCAATCTGATTAGCTCTGATGGACATTTTAATAATCTTCACTTTAAAGGATGTTTCAACTCCACTAATGTACTGCTAAAGCTCCCTGTTGATCTTGGGCATCATAAATAATAAATTGCGTATCTCTCGACCACCTGCATGCAGACAGTGGAGGAAAGTAATTATGCAAGCATGCACGTTATTCTATATTCATTACTCTGCCATTGGGGTGTATCATAAACCATCTGATGTAATCCATATCACGTGGTGTCAAGACATCTCTCATTGCGAAACACGATTACGTATGTATACGATTCCAACACGGTAGCAATGCCATTGCCCCTGAACATTTGTAAATGAACGGGTATGGCATACGCTGACATCCTATTTAAATTATCATATGTATAGGTGTTAATACAATCACATGGTCATATAATTGAGTCATCACATTGAATCTCTCCTCCCCTCTTCTTTTAAATGTTCTCTCTCTCCCTCTCTCTCTCTCTTTATCATGTTGCTCTCTCCTCCCTCTCCCCTCTCTATATCTATCTATCTATGTCTGTATTGCTCTAGTTCTCTTTCATTTTCTCCATCTCGATGTACCTTGTTCAACAAATCAATGAAAGCTGTTTATACATGTCTATGTCGTATGCCATTCCCTTTGTACAGTCAGAAAGCATTGGCATTGTACTGGCTTGTGTCAATAACATTTTCAGTCCTGTCTGTTTGACTATATTCCCGGTGCCTATTTGTGTTGCAGTACCTTTATGCACTAGCTTTAACACTCTCCCTGCTGGATTAGGTGCAGGAACAACCCGTTAGTGCATCTCCAGTTGCCTCCAGCATGGAGAGGGTTAACCCATGCTCCACTGCCAGCATCAAGGACATCTACATCTACGTGAACACCGGTCGTAGACTGATATAGCAATACAAGGAGCTTCTAATTGGTATTGGTTCTTTATATTCTGACGGACATTACACACTTAACTGTCAGTCATTGTACGCAGACATTGCATTTATCTAAGCTTATAGAGATAAACACATTAGGCTTGGGTCCGAGATTACGAAACTTTCTGAGCACAAAAACGTACTCAGACTATGACGTCACATGACGTTTTATGAACACAATTCTGAGTTGAGTACAGAAACGTACTCAGAAAAGTTTCGTAATCTCGGGGCCAGTTATTGCACATTGGCATATTCTTACAAACTCATATGTCGCATTTCAGTAGTCGTAAGACTTTAGTGAGGTAGTTATCCCTTGGATGTTTTACTGTTTATTTTAAAGATGACTTTTTACTGATACATTGTTAGAACATACTTTATGTTATGTACAACAAGAATGCATCGACCTGATGACCATGTGTAGGTATACTTGTACAGGTGCGAGGTGCTTGGGGTTAGGAATACTATCAGTCACTTGAAGCAGGCCAATACATTTTTATACATTTCTTTATAAAAAGAAAATGTCAGGACTTTTGTTAAAATATGCTATTATTTGTTATACATGTATTGTGTAGTGACAATATTTTGAAAACATACTGGTTATGACAGACACCGTCCTGTGAATCAATTGTATAAACTATCCAAAATAGTTCCATCTTCAATTGGCAGCAAAGCCAAATAAATTCTCTACAACTTCAATTAACTTTATCCGTTTTAATAAGTAGGCATATATTAGACAGTTAATGTACGAGGAGATGGTCTCTTGTCGTGGATAAGATCAGATAGTGGCCGAGGTGTCCTCAGTCGTATAATACTTCAAGCTTCAAAGTTCGGTCTTTATATGGATATTTTGGCATATAAAGTCCCGCTGGCAAATAATAACCCATGAATTAAATAAGCATACAAAAGCTGGTTAAGTGTGTACACTGGACAATACTTTGACGTGGTTTTCTAGAATCCGACCAATTTTAGACGCCCAGTTAGAAGCAGGAGATCAAATGCCAATGGAAAACAATCAAACAATAACTACTCAGGTAGAAGGTGATTGATAAGCTGGTCTATATTATTATCGGATTATTTTCAACATTTGATCGTAATTGACTTACTAGAACTGTTCCCTTTGAGTGGCCCTTTGTGTTTGTACTGGCAATGACGTCACTTCCGCTTGGTTAGATGTTAACCATCCGAGTCTCATTACAAGTTCCGTCAGTTGTGTACTACTAGTCGTTTGTTTCATCTCGGCCAAAGCTTTCAATATTATCTTCAAATAAGATCAAACTCATAATAGAGTTTGATTTTAGTTACAGAATCGGTACCGATAATAAAGGAAATGGGGCCATAACCACTAATTTCAGAATAATACCGCCAAAATAAACTTCAAACAAGCGTGTATCCACGGAACTCTTTAATCAGTCGTCAGGAAAGACGGTCTGAAGAACAGTAAAGGATCGACTGAATACTATTTCCCTCTCGACTTATTGACAGTGCTAGATCACTGACCAAACCGTCTTCTGAAAGCTTTCTCTTTCATGTGAAAGCATACCTACGATATAAGATAAAAGAAAGCATCCCAACTTAAGAGCTCGTGTTAGGCTAAGATTGCCCCAAATTACAAGTTTTCCTATCAATTTAATCTATTTCTTTTGATCTTATCGTTTGTTTCAACAGGGCATCTTCACCAATCACAATATCTATTTTCGGTAATTTACAACACACTGCGTGGGCTATCGTGCGACAAATACATTTATCCCGTTCCCAGACGCGGTTGATGGGGAGTTAATCGTTTAAAATCTATCAGAAGAGTGGCTTCATCGTTAGATGTTGCCGACTGGCTCTTTGAACTTCAAGGTAGACCAGGTAAACTACTATATGATAATCCCACTTATTAGAAACGAAGAGCATAATTGTCTACTGTGTCCTTGCACTATGTAGTATGATATACATTATTTACATGGTCGGAGTATAGATTGATACCACGTATGTGCATTATCCACATTATATTCAGGATAGAGCTTTGCCTTGATCGTGTGCATGTTTTAACTCTCCATAGTGACGTTCAGTCAGCCAATGGGAATATTAGTTTCACCTATTATATATGACATTAAAACTATAGCCTAGTATATAGCATTATGAGTCCTGTGATAGCACGGTGAATAGAGCATACAAAACACTATCCACCGTAACATGGCAGTGCAAAGAGAGAATTGCAACACTGCACCTTAACAGGAAATTGCAGAGATAGCATGTTTTAAACATTGCTGTGCACAGCTAAAGTGTAGTGCAGACAGTGTATGTGTTTAACTTGCCACGGTGACGATGAAGAACAGACAATGTGTTTAACTCAGTAGAGATATCAAGTTTTATTTATTAAGTTTCTCCTTCTGTTGAATTGAGGTTTAGAGCTGCTTTCAAGATTATTTCACTTATATCATGGCGTGCAAGAGGAAACCTGCAACATCCGTAGCGCCGAATGTTGCAGTAAACATGCGAAGACCAACTGGTACTGACAGACAAAGGATGCTATCTGCATTGACACAGTCCAGACCGCGCAACGTCTCATGATCGCGTCAGAAAGTAACTTTCATGAACATTGCTGTCTGGTCCCGTCCAAACATTCTACCATTGCGCTACCACCCGCCCAGCAACTATCTAGAACATCTCTCCAGTGAAGAACTAAAC
This sequence comes from Lepetodrilus galriftensis, assembly GCA_032361785.1. Lineage (NCBI taxonomy): Eukaryota > Metazoa > Mollusca > Gastropoda > Lepetellida > Lepetodrilidae > Lepetodrilus > Lepetodrilus galriftensis. The sequence goes on along the minus strand of JAUTBZ010136022.1, from coordinate 4,127 downwards.
CACTCGCCCAGCAACTATCTAGAACATCTCTCCAGTGAAGAATTGTATGAACAGAGATGAAACAGTATAGTCTAACAGGCGAATTGTTAGTTTAGCTTGAAACAACTCACAATCGCTGTCTTGCAATATACTTTAGATATTTTCTTGTAGAGTATCGAAACACGGATATTGTGCAATAAATTGGACATAAAATGGCGTCTATGTAATGGCAATCTGAGACGGAAACTCGCGGTCCATTGAGATACTTGGCGATCAAAAGCCTGTCAAAGACCAACACTATATTCTGCGTTCATAAACTTGGTGTTGTTGTCATAATAGTTACCTTAATTTTTCTGTTACTATAGCTATATAATTTTGTGGGGCAAATACCCAATAATTACGTTGATTTTTATTATGCTTGAATCTTTGATGTGTATGGTGCTCATTTTTTACTTTGGCAATCGACTCGATAATGATACCTACAAAACAATTGGTACGATATATTTAAATGTCTCCTATCATATTATCAAACAAACCATCTCACGATTAATCAACTATTTCCTTTGCTTGATTAATTTCAAATGACAAAAATGTGAAATTAGCGCTACATGCTTTAATCAAGCGAGAGATGAAATTACCATAATAAAATGACCCGAGGAACTATAATGAGTTGTTATATTGTCTAGTAGAGCATCAACACCGACAGTCTTTCTATAATTTAAACACATTATGACATTTCTTCTTTGATACTTGCAACCCCGTCCGTTTGATATCTAGATAATTTTATATTTAGTCTATCAACACGAGTCTAAATCGACGCAAATCGTAGCGATTGAAAGCCTAAGCACCATGGCACCTCGGATTTCAAAGCACGTTGGCTTCATGATGAAGTCTTGTAACTTCTGTAACTTCTGTAAGTTAGTACATGTATTTGCTTCATCATTGACATACGTATATTAGGCTACTCGGATCATGAGTTCTATGCTATATGATAAACTGTTTGAGAACGTGTCTAATGGCAGTTATTTTGATATGATTAATAGCATTTTATAGATCAAATGTGGTTAATTTATACACGTGCCTATAAATTGGGCTGTGTGCCTTTGATTAAATCGTGAACCAAAGGCACTACTGCTATACAGATCATGACCAGTTGTTCGTCAATAACAATGTTCGCATATGTTTACTGCAACATTCACGTATGTTGGGTTTCCCCTCCTTACTTGCCCTAAACTAACAAGCCTTATCTTGAAAGGGGCTCTAAACTCCAATTACCCCACCCCAATAATAATAAACTAGTTTCAATCTGACCGGTTAAATGATAAATTGTAACTACTGGTATGTACTTCGCTATACTCAATTTTTCACTATTGCAATAAATTCACTATTGCCATTTGTACATGTACTGTATATATGTATTGCGAAAACATAATTGATATTACAAAAGTAAGATTTGTCTAATAAGATGAAATATAAGAAGAAACCTATACAGTGTATTGACATTTATGTTGGAAACTTTTATCCTTACTTCAATAGCAGCAATTGTTGTCTTGATGGCGATTATTTCTTCATGACTTCTAAATAGTCTTATACTTGTACTAATACCGTCAATTTTAAATATATTTTCTAATATTCCATATCCTCGTTAACAGTTTCAGTTTGCCCAGATAGACATCAAAATCAACAAGTTGTCATATATTACTCTAAACTTTCTTTGAAACTAGACCTTAGTCGTATTTTAATGCATGAATTTAGATACTATTTGAAAACGGCCATTAACATACACCATATAGAGCAAAGTGACTTTTATTTAGTGTCGGTTTATAGATTATAAGTAGCGATACAGCGAGATAAGATGATGTCTAAACACCACAGGTCACGTTTAATATCAACTTGGAAGATACTTAATAGAATGTGAATTCTAAGATACAACAAACGATTGTATAAATAAGACATTTACTTCTATCACGGCGATACTTCTTCAAACTAGTAAGCCTACATTGCATATTAAGAATACAAACTAAAAATATGAAAAATATGAAAACGTAAAGAAATAATAATAATAAAAGTGAATGACGTAATTTGATCTTTTGAAGAAAAAAGAAAAATCGCTTAATGAATATGTATATATAACATTGAGCGATTTCAGAAGAAAACTATTTTCCTTTTACACTGGGAGTCCAATTTATACGAGCTAAAACTTGCCTCAAACAAAAACAGCAAATGCAAAGTCAACAAAATGAATATTTACTAGGATAATGAATTTAGCCCGATTAATCATCTGTAGAAGATTATATATATATATATATATATATTCAATATATATTGAAACCATAAACCTGCAGCTGTGTAATGTTATGCTGCATTGTTTCCACGTGACGTCTGACGTCGGTGCGGTACCATGTGGCAAAGTGTGGCAACGTGGAAGATGAGGATGAAAATAGCGTGTTCTTTAATGCTTCAAGTCTGAGCCATTGTCCATAAAACAGGAATTGTCCCGTTACCCTGATACTTCGGCGTCGTTTGAAAGGGACACCCTTTTTTATGTCAATAATAACGGATGTAAAACATTACAATTCACAAAAGTGACGACATTATGGCATTCAAAAAATACGTCGAAAATAACCTCATATCAATTTGACAAAAGACAAAATCCTTTGATTTCTCGGCATAAATAAGTGCGGTTGGATTTCAAACATAATGTTATTGTTCGTCTCAGATATCAGAAGAAACACCAAACTTGACATGTATAGTCTTAAAGACGTCTTCGATGTTTTTGCTATGATAAACGATCCGACCTTTTCTAAATATACGGTGATTCTGAATATATATTAGGCGATGTATAGACATGTATCGTGACACCAGAGTGATATGTAGAGGATAAAAAATGTAATGAACAGTTAAAAGACTGAAATATAACAAACTCACATATATACGTAGGTATAAGCAATTTAAAAACGCTGTGTTGCTTGAACAGTGCATACATTTACGGTATTTATTACGATGTTAAATTATACGATAATCAGTCACATTTGCGCCTTTTCTTTTATGCGTTTCAATAGTACTAACTAGGTAAGAATTTACGGGGTTGGTTCGTTACAAAGATTATAAGAATCTGTATCGCAAACGACAACATTTCTTGCCGACTGATATAACCCTATTTTCATTCGGCCCGCCATTTATTGGTGAACAATTGCACAACAGATGTTGAGTTACTGTAAAAGTTGTCAGAATGGTACTTTTGTTAACTTGTATATAGGATAGTATGGATATAACGACACGAGGTGGCGATTCTATTATAAAGTGTGCCCTCTGAATTTATAGTTTGTCTTTTCTTCACACTGCTCTTGTAGACATGACTCTCGATAACGCTCGTAAAATTCTGTCCAAGAACAGGTAATTTATATAGTATCTCTTTAATGTTTTCTTCAATGTGACACTTGTTCGATTTCGACTGGCAAAACAATGCATTAAATATCAAATGTTTAATCTGTTTTAAATAGAAAAGAAAAACGCATAGTCAGTATGTTCTTGGGCTGATTAATCAACATTTTATTAGTCTAAAGTTAATATGTTACGCGAGATTTATTTTCATGCTGATGTTCATTTTCAATTCGTCTAAGAAAATTAATATGAAAAGTCTCGAATTCGTTTAATTACTACACCCAACTGAGTTCTGTTTTATATTTAGTTCTTTGCTTTAAATGATTTAGTGTAATGAACCCGCGTATCTAGACATAGTTATATGTATATTTGATTGGATGGAATTACATGTATATATATCGATGGATTCAAATTATTGGTCAATGGATAATAATTGTAATTAAATATTTTCCCAATTGGGGGGCTTATTTGTTTTGGATATGCCATTCTATATGTAAGCCAGCGACTCTTGGATATATATTTATTGTAGGTTAGACCTAACTGTTTGATTTTATATGATAGCATTGCTTATAATATTACAAGAATAGATTTGAATAGCATTCTCAAACTCATCCTCAAAACACCGTACGTTATTCCTATACTTAATATCCTTACATAGTGATTATGACCGGATTTTCGAGGATGTCTCAGAGAAGAGAGAGAGAGAGAGAGAGAGAGAGAGAGAGAGAGAGAGAGAGAGAGAGAGAGAGAGAGAGAGAGAGAGA